>APFE031625708.1:134675-155511 GCA_000404065.3 Pinus taeda | reverse complement strand
TAATTTGGTTCCAAATATAAAGTTGCAATACGTACCTTTTGTGTGTTTTTCACATTATTGAGATCGAAAAATTGCTCCATCTGTAATATCCATGTTGCGGGATCCTTACCATCAAACTTATTCCTATCGATTTTTGGAATATGGTGGGTGTTCAATCCAAAATTAGAGTCTATGATATCATGATTAACATTTTTTTTGTTCACATCATGAGTTTCCTTTACTACCTTTTCACCATTAGTAAGTATTTCTTGTAGAAAGTTTGTGAAATCTGTCTTCAAATCTGCCATGCCTGTCTTCAAATTTGTGTTCAAATCTATCTTCAATTCTTCCATGTTTGTCTTCAAATCTGTCTTCCAATCATCCATCTTAGCTTCCATGCCCTTTATCTCAGATTCCATGCCATTTATCTTAGCTTCTGTTAGCTTTTGTGATCGTGACATTTGTTGCACTTGTTCTTTTAATTTTGATATATCATGTAGCATTTCTTCCTCTTCTTCATGAGTCATGTTAGAGCTTTCAAGTTCCTTACTAGGTGTTTGCATTTTCTTTCCTTGAGGCATCAGATACCAATAATAATGCTCTACTATGCCCTTTTAATTCCTTCAAAATAAATTTTCAAACCAAGCTTAAGCAAAAATTTAAAAAATCTACACACCTTTTTTCACTTTGTAGGAGCTCAATATTGCCTCTGATGTATCTCTGTAATTGCGTGTCATCCAGTTCTAAACTGTTGACCTGCGGTAGCCCTTTGTGTCTTTTTCCCAATGCAACTAGTCTGACCCTAATTGGATTCTCCAATGAAGAGTTATGCCAAATCTCCCACAATGAGCTGATTATAGACTAATTCAGTAGAGCGAACTTGTACGATGTGCCACGTGTCCCTCTTTCAACCTTTTGCTCTAAAAAATATATGGAAGAAACTACAGCCCGTCCTCTTTCTGTGTCTTCTTACGAAATTTCAATATGATGCTCAGAGAGAAAGTTATGACAATTTTCCCTAGGTCACCTCTTTGGAATATAATTCAGGAGTCTACAAAAAGGCCAACTTCCTCAGATCATATATCCACAAATATAGTGCGCAAATCTTTGCAGTTCGGACCCAAGATTCAGCGCGACTGCTTCTCGAATGGGTTTTGTTTTAAGCTTTTGAAATGTTGCAGAAAAAAAGTTATAGCGAAAATTCCACGATGGCCTATTTAGAGCAGTGAAACCTTAGAACCCAAAGCTCTGACACCAAATGTTATGAAACCTGCTCAAGAAAAAGATAGAAAAGATAGATCAATGCCTTAAAATTAATCATCTTCAAGGGGGAAACCTCCTTTACGTTACATAAATGAACAATTCTTCGATGATTCAAATGAAAAAACCTCCTTTCTATATATAGGAGTCTAAGGAGTCACCATATAACCCAACTGACCTAACAATAATAATATAAAGCCACAAAAATAACAATAGAGGGATTCTATGGGGCATAGTAATAACAATATGGGCACAATAGGGGCACAAAAATATTAATAAGGGGTACAACTACAATAGTAATGGGGTAATCACTAGTATTATAGGGACCCAACAACATCTCCCCCAAAAACCAAGTAGTAGAGGTTTGAATCCACCTCACTCTTCATAAAGCCCATAACATGCAAGTATCTATCGATGCACTCATACCATGCCCTGGGTGCCTGCTTGAGCCCATACAAATATCTCTTCAACCTGTACACATGGCTCTCTCTATTGTTTGCCACAAAGCCCTCTATTTGTTCAATGTACACCTCCCCGTCTAGTTCACCATTCACAAACGTTGTCTTAACATCCATATTATGGATATTCTTGTTATAGACATATTTGGGCACATCAACCCCAAGCTTATATGTCGATGTATTAGGTCTCATCAACCCCTAAAATAATTGTTTCATACCCTAAAGGAACATAGTCATCTAAATGCATCATTCCCCAAAAGTTCCATCTGAGAAACCATCCAGAAATTGCCTGAATTAAACCATACTGACTGCTCCACTGGCAAAGTGTGATGCATACTAAGTGGTACACTACCAGGGTGTGATGCATACTATTTAAGCCTTCTATAGGGTGCGATGGGTGAGGATGGACAAATGTCCGGGATAGTTTGTTAGTTGGTTGCTCATGGAATCTTCTAGAAACTTCTCCTATGCCACTTGCCTCTCTGAATTCGCCCAAAGATGAATAAGGGATCTTGGAAATCTCCAATCTCTTCTCTTGTGGAACCGATTGTAACAAGTGGAATGACACTAATCAAACCCCATGGATGACTCAAACCCTTGCAAACATCTATAAATGGATCTCCAATCCAAGAGATTAGGGGCTGGAATATTGTGAATTGCAAGGAAGTAATGATAGTTTGTAATTGAGGGGCGAGCATTGTATTCTTGTTGGTGTGATCTTGCTATTTCATGAGGTGAAGAAGAATTGAAGCTGGGAGGATGATGCTAGATCAGACAACTGGGTTGTAATTCTCCTCTCTATTAATAAAGCTCTTCAAGTTTTCTTCCATATGATTGTGCAATAGTGAATGTTATCATCTATGAATGCTATCATTTGTTCATTATATATATGATTCTCTAATGTTTATGTTGTAAAAGATCACGATGCTTTGACAGTTCTTTGTTGCTGCACTTTTGCAGGTACTCTCCAAGCATGTTACGTACGGGAAGGAGTTGTAGGATATGCCAAAGGAGAGAGATCAAGAAAGGGATTAAGTGGAAGTTCCAGGTTGGTTCCATTATCTTTCTATTATCTGTTACACATAGAAGAAATCATTGAATTGCTTTGAACTATTGTTTCTAGGGTAGCTTCCAAACCTAGAGGGCTAGCATTCTTTAGGAATACTAGTTTTCCTAGAAACAAATTGGCGACTCCACTGGGGAATGAACATATGTTTTTTTGTTTTTATTGTTTGTTCTATGTTCAATTTGATAAACTATAGACAGAGTCTGAAGTCAGCCAGGTAGCCTTCGAACTGCTCTTGCTCTGCAATTGCATAGTAGATGAATGTTGCTTCAGTCAATCTCTAGTTTAGTTTATGAATTAAACATTTGACTTGCAAGCACATCTATATGCCCTTTTGGTAGCTCATTAACCTATCAAGACATTCCATCATACTTTTCTTATCATTTTTCATCAAAACCCAACATAATTCATTGAAAATAGCTCTACATTTGAGCCAAAACCCATTTCAATTGCGCTCCTTGGACCATCGCACTGTCTTCCACTGTGACTCAGTATGCATAGCATCTCCCAAGTGTAGTAAGTGTGATGCATCTCAATTTTTGTGAAGCCTAGCTACGATGATTGAATGAACTCTTTTTCCATCTAGAAATTGGGGGGTTTTGACCTGTTTTCAATTTTGTTTGGTTGTTTTGCTACAAATGAAGAGTGCCCCTTTACTGAAGCTTACTTACATCACTTAGATCAGCCTCAATTACATTAGGATTAGTGAATGTTTTTGTGTATTTTTTCCTCATTTACAATCCTTTGTCGAAAAGTTGTTTTAGTCGATTTGTCGCTTTATTACAAAAAGAGTCATAATTGTCGTTTTTTGTCGAAGAGAGAAGTTTTGTAAATTCTTCCTTCCCTTGATAATCGATTAAACTTTTCTTGATGCATTTGATTTTATTTTTTTACATTCGAAGTGTTGAAAGCATTTTTGTTTAAAAATGAAATTGGTTTTTTTGAGTCTTCCTTTCTCTTTTGAAGAAAAAATTGTCGAAAATGTCATTTTGAGTGAAATATTTCAGATCTTTGCTACATTTAGTTTTCCTTTTGGCATTTTTCACATTAAGGAAAGCAAAAAAAAATGCATGTATTTGCATTTAGAATTTTTTTATTTGTGTGTGGAAAGATGATTTAGGGAAATGCACTAGTGTGTGCTCCTTTCTCTTTGCTTAAAAGCATTGTTATCTTCTTTCCCTAGTAGCTAGGATTTTCATTGCTCAAATAAACAAAGATTGTTTATCATTGTAGATTTCATCTTAAGAATTTCAGATCATCATCACGCGGTGAACCATTGAAAGGAAAACTCTAAACAAGATCAAATTTAAAATGAATTTCAATGAACCTAACAACGCTTTGGAACTTAACGCAACATATCTAGAGGTCTAGGCTAGTGACATGTTCCAGCGTCATTAAAACTAGTGGCTATCATTTTCATTGAAGGTTGGGTGATTCCTCCTCCTTGTTACAACAAGTGCTAGCACAGGCTTATGCTCCCCATACCGTTGCGTATATATTGGGAGACCACAATAGGCTTAAATCCTTTATCCATAGGAAACTGAGTCTGCCACCTTAGTGATCGCAATGCACTGAACACAACATTCGAGAAGATTGACTACTGTACATAAGTCCTTGATAATTTCTTTTTAATTTATCACGAAGGTTTATATTGTAGTTTTGCGATTGGTTTGGTAATCCCTTTGTCTAGATTTTCCAAAGTAGTCACTTTCGTTCCTTTTCGACTCTCTAAAAGAAAAGGTCCATCTGAACACTTGTCCTTTCAGGCTCATTAAAAATCAAAGGAGACTAGAGTCATATTTAGCTTTTTCCAACTCTTAAAAACTAAAAAAGCAAAGTTGCGTCTAAAGTGTCATTAAAATTGATTGACCGCAAATAACATCCCTATTCCTTAGTTGATCTTAGGTTGAAACATATGGCGACAAATCCGGAGTCCACCGATCAAGGAATCCCTTTTGATGAGAATCCTAGTCTTTTTCCTTCTTTTGGAAATATTGGTCCTCCTTATATGGCTACATTGTCCCTTCTGGGATTTACCATTAGCTTTCTAGTATGGTTGTTTTCAACCTCCTTGGTTCAAAATGTTGTGATTTATCCACAATCGAGTACACCTCCAATTGGACAAAATCAACCTCTGGTTGATCCTAAAGTTGACTCTTTGTCTTCTTCCTCATTTGTTTCTCCCTCCCCCTCTTCCTCTTCACTTGGTGAAAGTATTGGTACTAGTAACCAGGTGGCTAAGAAGAAGAAAAAAGGGAAGAAGAAGCGAATTCAGCAAGGGGGTAACCAACCAACCATTGCTCTGAATGCAACCACTGATGAGAAACCATCTATTAAGCCACACAGAGTTTGATATCCATGCATAATTTGTGTGGGAGACCATCTTCATCGAAATTTTCCTTACACTCCTCGGATCTTGGAAGAATGGTCTTCCTGTTCACAGCATCCCATGTCATCAACCTCTGGAGATCATGTTGGTAACACACCATCAATTAGTGATAGCAAAGTTCATGGAGAGAAGGGAAAGGTCAAGTTTCCATGTAGGTTATGTGAAGGGAATCACCCCATTCACCTTTGTCCCTATCTAGATGAAGCCAAGAAAGTGTTGGATAACCATCCTGCTTCACCACAACGACTTCCATCTCGTTACAGGAAACTCTCCCTAAATCCTTCACTAGTTGATAAACCGACTGACAAAAATCAACCGTCGGTCAAAACCACTCTCTCTGAAAGTGAATCCAATGAGTCTATACCCGACCAAAATCAACAGGTCAAGGCAAAAGTTGACCTGATTTCACCTTCAGCAAATCGTACCTTTTTCGAGGAGAGTGAAAATGATACCGCTCAAGTTATTTTTGTTACTTCGGATTCTAACGAGATTGGGGGAAATCCACTTGTTTCATCAAGACAGGAGGAAAATCCTCTAGTTCTCGTATCTCAAGGGGTTAATTCTCTCATTTCTACAGTAACCCCTCCAAGTAGTCTAGTCACTTCCTTTGATTGGAATCAACTGGCAAGATCTTGCCTTCCTTCTTATGTGCCTTTCCAGATCATAGTACAAGTTTGTAAAATGATTGTTTCTAGCACTATTATAGATGAAGGTGCATCAGTGAGTATCCTTTCCTCAACTGCTTGGCAAGTGCTCGGTTCGCCACTGCTTGTGCCTATTACACAGAACCTGTTAGGCTTTAACAGAGGAACCAGTCAACCGTTAGGGATCCTTCCTTAGTTACCTATTAATTTGGGAGGGAAAACCATTTATCTGAATGTGATGGTAGTCCTAGGCCCTTTAGATTACAATTTACTTCTTGGGCGTGACTATGTTTATAACATGGGGGCTATTTTTTAAACACTCTTTCGAGTGATTTGTTTCCCACATGAAGGCAAAATTGTCACCATTAAACAACTTTCATTTCCTGGTCCAAATATAGCTCCTAGTCAACCATCATCCCTAAATAGTCCATTTATACCCATGGTATCATCCCTGCCATGGGTTAATTATGTGGCAACTGTTCCATACCTACATCGACTGACAATCAATTCAGTGATGTTGTACATTATGTATTGGAGGCATTGGAACCAGATCTCTCCTTAATGACCACTTACGACTTGTGATCAAGGAATCTGAGGACAGTACGTTGTCTTGTTTCAACCTCATTAAAAAATGAAACCAAGGACCTCCGAGGATAGTTCCTAGTCTTGTATCAACCTTGTTAAAAAATGAAACAAGGACCTCCGAGGATAGTTCATTGTCTTGTGTCAACCTTGTTAAAAAATGAAACCAAGGGTCTCCGAGAATAGTTCCTAGTCTTGTGTCAACCTCGTTAAAAAATGAAACAAGGAGCGTGAGGATAGTTCTTTTACTATTTCAACCTCATTAAAAAATGAAACAACTCTTATGAGCATAGTTCCTTGTCTTGTGTCAATCTCGTTAAAAAATGAAACAAGGAATCTGAGCAGAGTTTCTTGTCTTGCGTCAAGCTCATTAGATCTCATAAAATCCTAGTCGAGTCTTTCCCTTGATCTCGTAAAAGACCCTTCATTCCATCCACTTAATAGCCATGAGTAGTCTACTTAGTTGAATGTAATGAAGCTTGGGGGGCATGCACCTAGTGGTAAAGATAAGTTTCCCTATAGGTTATGTGAAGGGAATCACCCCATTCACCTTCGTCTATCTGGATGAAGCCAAATAAGTGTTGGATAACCATAAAAGGTAAATTTCCCTGTAGGTTATGAAGGGAATCACCCCATTCACCTTTGTTTATCTTGACGAAGCCAAATAGGTGTTGGATAACTGTCCTGCTTCACCATAGTGACTTCCATCTGGTTATAGGAGACTCTCCCTTTCATCATGCTCGAGGCATGCAAACCATTTTCAAGCATAGTTTTTTCATTTCGAGCTTGTGTAAAAATGAAACTAAATCTAAGCATAGTTTTTTGTTTCAAGCTTGTGTAAAAATGAAACAAAATCCAAGCATAGTCCCCTATGGTTCAAGCTTGTCTAAAAATGAACCCATTTTCAATTTTTAAACCCTCATGATTGCCATTCTATCAGCGTTTTCTATTAGATGAGCCTTGGTTGTTTTCATCACATCCCCACCATCTCTTTGGCCAATCATATGCTTCCACTTGGTTGTTTTACCCTTTTTGAGGAACAGTTGCAATGAGTGGTCTTATTAACCAGCGCCTTCACATAAATCAACATGTTTTTAGAAGTTCCAACATCACCAAAACCAGTTGCTATCCTAGACACCACTCATTCCTCAAAATAGAGTCCTCTTTAAAGTCTTTTCGGACTCATTAAACATGAAAAGATTGTTGAGTGCTTGTCCTTTCCAGCTCGTCAAAGTATTGGGAATGTCATCCCTCCTGTATTATTTAATCCTTTTTCGGATCTGAGGGATTACTTTACAAAAAAGAACTTATGGAGTTTTCTTTCACCCCTTTTCAATCTCTCTAAACATGAAAAGGACTGAGTTATCCTTGTCATTAAACTCATTAAAATAATAGCGACAAACTTGTCCATCTAAACAAGACCGAGTTTCACAGTCGCTAGAATTGTTAAAACATTAAATAGCGACAGGTTTTCCCAAAGGGTGAATTATAGAACAAGCATATGTTATCCTCCTCAAGTTTCACAAAAATAAAGAGGTACTGGTCAGCAATGACTAGGGAAAAAGGGGAAAAAACTTGAAGAATTTATGGTAGCAAGTCGCTCTTGAACATGACACTTTCACTTCATCTCTGTGATTGAGTTGGGTTGGGTTATTCCATTCACCGGTCATCATACCATTGGTCTTTCATACCATCCATCTTTTGGGGTTAATGCTACCAATTCATCTCAGTGTCACTGACATGTTCAAGAGAAGTCATTCAGTTGAGAAATCGCCATCCAGTTAATGTCTCATACACTGCAATACCTCTAACCTTCATTTTTTCATGACTGCCACTCCTGAACCTTGTGTGGTCAGTTCATTTTCACCTCCAGAAATAATTAGCTTTGTTTCATGTCATAGATGTGGGATACATCAAGGCCCTCCTACGACGAGTCATTTCTTGTCGACATCAGCTCATTATCCAAGAAGTTGACTTAGAAACAACCCTTTTAGTGCTTTGAAGCTTGCATACATCAATGGCAAGTTTCTCACCTCCGGTGACATGTTGACATCAATGGCTTTCGACCGAAAGATTTTGCATGGTGTTCAACATCGGATCATATATTCACACCACGTGAATTGTACTATAGTACCTTGAGGATCATTATCATTATCGGTGATCCCTCTCGTGTCTGTTAACATCTCACATCATTGGCTAGTAATCAGGTAATGTCTTTCCATGTTCAACTTCAGAACATCTCTTCACATGGTTTGACTTGTACATCGTGCGAAGATTGAACGAGTTTTAAGACCTCGGATCTAGTTTCATCGATCTAGGCTGCGATATATTCAGGGATATTAAAACATCAAATGTACAAAGGCTCTACACAGATGGTCATCCTAATCATGGATTGTGACTCTATATCTGTAGAATCACAAGTCTGTATCTGCAGACGACTATCTGATCTATGTACATGAAATGAAATTTATAAAGCTAAGCATGGGAATGCCTCGCTCAGTTGGATCATGAAAGTCATATTATGATGATGTATTGTATTGTAACTTATGCAGGTCACCTTCTAGTTCGAAACTTCGGATCCTCATGATAAAGCATTTCACCCGACATGAATATTTACGACCTCGTGTTTTAGGGGGCAACTATTATAGACATATTTGGGCACATCAACCCCAAAATTATATGTCAATGTATTAGGTCTCATCAGCCCCTAAAGAGTTGTTTCATATCCTAAAGGAGCATAGTCATCTAAGTACATCATTCCCCAAACATTCCATCTGAGAAACCATCCATAAATTTCCTAAATTGAACCATACTGACTACTCCACTGGCAAAGTGCAATGGATACTGAGTGGTACACTACCAGGGTGTGATGCATACTGTTTAGGCCTTCTATAGGGTGCGATGGGTGAGGATGGACAAATGTCTAGGACAATTTGTTAGTTGGTTGCTCATGGAATCTTCTAGAAACTTCTCCTGTGCCACTTACCTCTCTGAATTCGCCCAAAGATGAATAAGGGATCTAGGAAATCTCCAATCCATTCTCTTGTGGAACCAATTGTAACAAGTGGAATGACACTAATCAAAACCCATGGGTGCCTCACACCCTTGAAAACATCTATAAATGGGTCTCCAATCCAAGAGATAAGGGGCTGGAATATTGTGAATTGCAAGGAAGTGTTGATAGTTTGTAATTGAGGAGAGAGCATTGTCTTCTTGTTGGTGTGATCTTGCTATTTCATGAGGTGAAGAAGGATTAAAGCTGGGAGGATGATGCTGGATTAGAAAACTGGGTTGTAATTCTCCTTTCTATTAATAAATCTCTTCAATTTTTCTTCCATATGATTGTGCAATTGTGAATGTTATCATTTACGAATGCTATCATTTGTTCATTATATATCTAATTCTGTAATGTTTATGTTGTAATATATCGTGATGCTTTGATGGTTCTTTGTTGATGTACTTATGCATGTACTCTCCAAGTGTGTTAAGTATGGGAAGGAGTTGCAGGATCTACCAAAGGAGAGAGAGATCAAGCAAGGGATTAAGCAGAAGTTCCAGGTTGGTTCCATTATCTTTCTCTTATCTATTACACATAGAAGAAATAATTGAATTGCTTTGAATTGTTGTTTCTAGAGTAGCTACTAAACCTAGAGGGCTAGCATTCTTTAGGAATACTAGTTTTCCAAGAAACAATGCCATTCCGTCTATGCTGCTAATGAGATCACGAATCATATATGTTAACACCAAAAAATCGTACACATGTTGGCACAATCCAGAAGATAGTAAAAGGTGTCTATTAGAAGGCACAAGTGAACATTTCTATCTAAATACATCATGAAATTTTATAAATTAAAAAATAATTGATGTCGCGCAGCCATTTCTTCGATAAATGCGCACGCGCGGATTATCCTTCAAAAGTCGCGTAGTCGCAGAAAAGGATGACTCAGCAATTCGGGACCACTCCACATACTTGGGGTTGATTGTCTAACATGAGCTTAGTCTAGTACAACTGAATTTGAGTCATCCTTAAGATATGCAGCTCTTAATTAAATCATCTTGTCCTACTCATGTGTCATTATCATGCATGAACCAAGAGGGGGAAGATGGATTCAAAAAATTCTATATAAATAGGCCATGGGAGAACCATAATATGAGACATTGTTATGTTGGCCAAATTTCTATTAGAGAAAACCACCATTCCATTGTTGAAGCCAAAGAATGGAAGAGAACTAGCATGTTGGCAATATTGCTTCTAAGTAATCCATCATCCTAGTGAGAAAAGAGGAATCCACCATTGGAGAGTCTTCATAATTCTTTGAGAGAGAGGAGATAATTGAAAAGATATTGAGGAAAAGAAACCTCTTTTCTGAGCAGTTTTGAGAACCATAGCTCAAAGAATTCTCTCCAAGTGTCTAAGATTCATGTATTGTATTCAACCTCTACTACCAATAGTCAATAAAGGGATATTTTACCATTATTTTATTGATTTGTTTGCTCCATTTGAGCATTGTTTGTGTATTTACCTCTTTGTTTAGTTTATATTTATGTATGCATTGTTTCCATTGTTTACAATCTTTTGTTTACTTAAGTTAGTCCACTAACAACACCAATTCTACCTATGATTCTTTACAAGGAACAATAAACTATTAAGGAGGTGTCTTTTGGTACACCATTGCCACAAAAAACTACCAAAGGAATGGTGACCATACTGATGTATTTTCATTAATCTAAATATTGTTTTTGCATGATTTTCTCTCTACACAACCATCCTACAAGGTCCTCAACACCTCTCTAGAATTTTTACAGACCTCAAGGGCATGTTCTGAGCCCACAAAAGTGAATTTTTCTTTTATTTTCTCTCCCACGTGGCTTTTTGTCTAACAGATGCACGTGCACGTCTGTGTGTGGCTAAATTCATGTGGTCACTAGAAAGCAAAAAGGAGCCTTGTATTTTCTCTTTTCTTAAGTAATTGGTAGCCTTTAGTGAATTTCCTTCACCTCTGCATTATTTATTCTATGTTTAGTACTCCTGGTAGCTTTACTAACCTCAATTTGTGGAGAAATTATATTATTTTTCATTTTCCATTTGAAATACACACATAACTTAATTAGGGAGAAAAATAAGTGGCCAAATTCCACATATGTTTTCCAACTATTTTGCTAATTTTTTTGCAAATCACATAGCGTAATTAGTAAAGAAGAAAGTGGCCCATCATCCACAAATCTTACTACTAACCAAAGAATTTAGTTCTTAATTTTGTGGGACTAGGAGCAAATGTGATTAGAGAAAGTAAGTAACCTTTGCTTCCCTTGCATCTCTTAGACAAACCTAGTCTTACATATGAAAACTTTCTTAAAAGCATTTGAATTTCCATTTCCCTTCTTAAAATCCACATAGTTTAATAGGAAAAGAGTAAGTGGCCCATAATCCACAATACATTTCTTTTCCCATGAAAGGATCAATCAACACTCTGTGTAAATTAGAAGGATATTGTAAATGATCATTGCACATCTGCATCTTATCACACTTTGTATACACATTTGCATCACACACTAAGCTTCCGTACGCTTTGTACTCAAGGGAATCCAGTTTTTGGAGCATTGGGTACTTAGTCTATTTTGGTTTATAAAATCACTCCATAAGTGAATTAAGACTCCTTAAAAAAAATCATAACTTGAACCAACTAAGTTTCCCCACAGGGACCACCAAAACATTTATAGTTCAGGTTAGGACCATTGGGGATAGGCATCCCATAAGCTTCCTTGGTCATCTTACACCTTTGAAACATAGTTGCTGACTTTTTAGGGATCTTAAAGTCCTTCAATAATCCCATGAAAAATAATATGCAAGCATGGCAGAGACCCGATTCAGAGGGTGTTCAGCTTAGGTCTAGTACGTGCAATACTCTTTGGGGCTATCTGACCAATCTAGTGATTGGTTCCGGTAACTGACTACCAAGAAGCTAAAGATGCGAATGCTCATATGGGACAAAGGTAGGTTAGTGGCCATAACCTAGGGAATCCTTTCCCTATGGGTGATGATACAAGCATCACTTGAGCCTCATTACCATTACCTAGGTTGATTCTTTGGCTATTGGAAGGTGTCACTAGTTCTTTCGGGGCATTGCCCCAGGACCCATCAGGAGACATCTTTGCAAGGCCCATTTACTTTGAGAGTGGAAAGGATGATTAGTTGTACATAGGATCCTCTATCATACACAACAAACAAAAACATTTTTCTTGTTTTCTTGATCACATAACTTAATTATAAAAGGAAAATAAATCATTTATATTTTTTCTTTGTTTAATTTATGTGATCATATTGCCTTGATACTTATCTTCTTCCCTCACCATACACAAATTAGCACACACTCTAATCGACACCATAGGGGACCCCACATCTCCCTGTCAATTTAGACTTATTTTAAACCTCCCCCCATTACCGGGAGCTATACCAGGACTCCTGCCATTTAGGCGTAGAGGACGTCACACATCAACCATTATTAGATATTCCTTTATTGGTGCATATTTTCTCAAAACCCCTTTCCAACAAACTACACCCTTCACCACTCTAGAAGGGTC
This sequence comes from Pinus taeda, assembly GCA_000404065.3. Lineage (NCBI taxonomy): Eukaryota > Viridiplantae > Streptophyta > Pinopsida > Pinales > Pinaceae > Pinus > Pinus taeda. The sequence goes on along the minus strand of APFE031625708.1, from coordinate 142,551 downwards.
CCCACATGGTACCCCCTTTAGGATCCCACACACCACTCCTCCGAACAACCCTCGAGACACCCATCGAGATAGTTATCCTAAGACTTCCCCACAAAGGATCCCTTTGCATATAACTATCCAAAATAATTTTACAATGTAAGGTAACTCACAGATCCCACTTTTAGCTTCGTTAAACCTACCATATTTAAGAAAGCTAACCAATGACTCGATTGCCCATGGCTAGAATTGGATGGCTATGCCCACCAAATTCCCTTCGGATATTCCAAAGTTCAAAGGAAAACAGGGCGAAGACCCAGGAAACCATGTCATGACTTTTCACCTGTGGTGTTCTTGTAATAGTATCACCGATGATACTATTAGATTATGACTATTTCAATGCACCCTAACTGGGCCTATAGTGAAATGGTACATTGACTAGCCTTCTGCGTTGCATAGAAAATTTATCTCACTAGCTACTTGTTTCCTCACCTTCTTCCAACTCTTAGTGCACCATGATTTGGGTCTCGAACTCCTCACCCACTTCAAACAAACACTCGCTACCCACATCTCAGATCATATACATGAATGGTGAAAACATTGTAGCCTGTTTAAAACCTAGTTTGAAGAGAAAGTCCTCTTGGAATTATTCTTGAGATCCCTCACATCTGAAATGTCCAAAGACGTGGAAAATTCATCCTCACAAATCGAGGAAGAAGCCATTAGTAAAGCTCAACAGTTGGAGATTATTTACACCCACTATGGGTACATCTATCATGTGCTTCTAGATGCCCCGTGCCTGAAAACTTATAAAGATATCCCATGCGCATCCAATGTTGTTGATGGATTTATTGGGTCCATCACCCAAAAACCACTCAAAAATAGCTACCAATAACCTGGATATTTGTTCAATGGCCAAGCATTCGATGCTATGCAAAATGTATCACCATTGCAACATACAGGATACTACCCCGGTCAAACCCCACCTATGCAAAATATGGTTAGCAGGGTTAACCAATATTAGCCCCTTAAGGGAGGCTCATACCATCCCCCACAGGGAAACAAATACTCCTCTAGGAATACATACATAATGTCCTCTTCCTAGAGTCCATACATTAACATGGGAAAAGGAAACCAATATTCTCCTTCCATTGCACAACAACAAAATAACCCACCAACATAGAATAACGCAAGGGTGAAACTAGTGAAACCTTCTCTCGCTTCAAAGAAAAAATTAGAGGAACAACAAAATCTAGCTAACCCCCTTAATATTGCTAAGAGAAAACTTAAAAATAAACTAAAGGGATAACTCGAATAAGGGGACAGAAACCAAAAGCAACCCCCATAGGCACCATGAAGGGGAAACCCTAACCGGAATCAAAACTATGGATTGACTAACAATAATCATTAGAAATAAAGCAAGAACACCAATCTACAAATTAATCATTCGTGTGCTATCTGTGGGGAATATGGTCATTATAACCACCACTATCCTCAAATTCCTGACTTAAAATGGGTACAAGACAGTAGGGGGCAAGGAGTTCAACAAACTATAGTAATGATAGACCCCTTCCCTCATCAAGGATTGTTTAACACTTAGAAAATCAACACCCCACTCTCATCCATCTGGAGGGAACCCTCATAACAATCCTAATCATCATATTTTCATGACAGGAGAGGATATCCTTCTGCAAACATGAAATTGAATTTATGAAGCTCCCCTAGAGCCCAATCCATCCACCTCAACCATAGCAATACCTATAGGTTCATTGACCATTCCTCGACCTTCTATAGGATCTATGCCCAAAATGATCAAAGGACCTTTACGGTGCACAGGGCACAACTCAAAAGTTTCTCATAGTTACATCATAATTGACGACTTAGCACAATCACCATTAGCCATGTCAACATTAGAAGTCCTACAAACATGCCCAACCAAATAGAAAGCCTTACTTTCTACTCTAGGTGTACTTGACCCATCTAATTCTCACCTAATTGTCTTCAACTTGGATAAAGCTAGTCCACAACTACCATCATCCGTTTCTTTCCAAATTCTAGTCTCAATCCAAAACATTAACATTCATCATTGCATTGTCAATGAAGGGAGCCTCCACATGTATCATGTCCAAATCCATTTGGCAAAAAATGGGATCCCCCAAACTCAAGCCTTTTGACATTATGCTTAGAGCATATGACGAGCGCCCTTCTGCTCCCATTGTTTTATACCCTAATTTGCTAGTTAATTTAGCTGGAAAAATTGTGTTAATAGACACCAAAGTACTATACACCCAGTTGGATTACAACATCCTACTTGGCCAAAGCTACATGTATGAGATGCTTGCAGTCATCTCATCAGTGTTCAAAATAATGATGTTCCCCCATAATGGAAATATCATTACTACCAATCAAATCACATATTATGAGAAAACAACCTTACCTGCACCTGACGGTGTGCTACCCTTAGTCTCATCTTCCCACGAGTTGATCACTACTTACACTAAGATCAACCCTAGCCAATTTAAGCCGTCAAAACTCCTAGGGACATTCCTAGGAGACCTTCCAATGCTACATGAACTTTTCCCAAACACCGGAGCACCAGTTTGCATGATGACATCATCAAACACCACCCAAACTCGGGAACTAGTTCCAGACACCACACACTTTGAGACTTTTGATTCTATGTCCCTACCGCACACCATTACACAAAAACCCTTTTTGTACCCCCCATGCGGCTTTGTCTCACACCAAGTCATGTCAACCCTTACATTATAAAATATGGCTTTCATGATATCAGTCTGGTATTTGGTTCCAATGACCATGTCAACTGATCCAGGACATATCCTAGTAGGTAGTATCCCTATGCCTCCATCTTAGGAAACCATCCATACTCAAAAATTTCATGCACTGACACCAATCATGGTTGACAACAAGGCCAAACAAAATGCTAAAAGAGGAGACTCCTCAAACCCCTCTAGGGCCCTACAATCATGTGCATTATGCGAAGAATTTGGGCACCTGACCCACATATTCCCTGAGTTAGATGAATTGAAAACCCTTATGCATGCTTCCAAAACATCGGTAACCTAAGCTCCACCAAAAGGAGCAAAGGCCATGCCTATACCTAATAAATAATTACGCACCAATCATGCTTGCACTATATGTAAAAAGCATGGGCACTACACTCATCATTGTCCCGCTATCCCTTGAGACTGAGAGACATTTAGCACATTCATTCAAGCCAGCATAATGAACCAATAACACCATCCAAACTTCAAGTGGACGATGGATGCTAGAACATATTCTAAATTCAAGAGGAACCAGGTTCATGGTCTAAAAAACCATCCCATAACACACGAAGGTAGTGTGAACAACCAACCCCCTCCCCTACATTATCATGTGCTCTATGCGTTGATCTTGCTCATCTAGTAAACCTCTACCCAGAACTATGGAAATTTAACCAAAACCACCCAGTCACCAAGGTTTCTCAGAGAAGCAAACCTAGATGGGGCACCATACATGCACAATCTACGCAAGAAACCATCATAAGATAAGGTTCCCCCACCTTCCTAGATTCCTCGAATCAATAAGTTTTGTATGACGATTCATGAACAAAAACTCTTATCTACTAGAATCTAATTTTGAGTTCATAGAACCCATCCCCCTACTAGGGTAAGACGAACCCCTAGATGGCTTATGTGTGTTTGAGGAGAAACAAAAGCCAACAATGAAGGAGGGCCCCCTCATCATATCTCCCATCACCACTATAAATCTAGATCGGGCAAAAAATGATATAAATTCACATGGAAAATAAAATCACCCATGACATGCGACCTATGTGATAAACCCAACCATTTGGTAAATGAATGTCATGAACTGAGTAAGTTCATTGACATCTTCCACTTAGTGGTCCAAATTCCACACAAATATCTCTCTAGCCAAGATAAAATCACATGTTGTTATTGTCACATCTTCTCTCAATTCCACAATACAAGGAATTTCCAGTATCTTCCTTGTTTCTGCGGAACAAGATCAACGCTAAGGCTAATCCAGACAAGGAAGCCACGTCACGCCAATACCACTACCCAAACATGATACCACCATAGGACATTCCATCCCGTGATGTTAATGAGGCATCAACATCCCATGCGATGAGTACTACTGCCTCCCATACAATCTACTCAATTAGTTCTAGGCCAGTATGTGGAATCTATACCAAAACCTCTCATAGCACTGAAGTGGCCCCCATGTCACATGCATTTTCAGCACGAGAATCCCTCCAGATTAATGAATCAAAGGAATCCCTACCGAATAATGAATCACAACATCAACCCTCTAACATATACCAAGGGGGAGTTATTCCTCTTCTACAATGTTGCCCAAGAAGCAGTAGGACATGGAAAGTTTGAAACCCTTTGGAAGGGCCAATACATCATCAAACATTACCTCCTCAAGGGGGCATACATATTGTCATAGCCCGATGGGACTTGCCTAAAAAACACCATCAATGGTCTCTACCTCAAAAAACTCCACCCATAAAATGCTATAATAGACATGTATGCACCATGCCTTATTTTTTATGATGATCACCTCATCATGGATTCACTCTAAACATCATTCTCTCATCATGTATCAACAGATGGATCCTCCACCAACTTATCATCATGGGTTGGCTGACGGCACATCTCAATGGTAACAAAACCTCGCTATTGCAGCCTGTGCCATATACTCTCCTGATTAGACACCTCGTCTCTTTAATGGAATTTGTATCGGATCAGCCACCAACAATCAAGTAGAATACGACAATTTCATAGGCCTTCTGGCTAATTCCCACCACCTAGGTATCCATCACCTGCAGGTTTAATTCCCAGCTAGTTGTATCACAATTAAACAATACCTTTCAAGTCTAGGATACACGTATTTTTTGGAAGTATCTTCATGCACAAAGGTTAGGCATACATTTTGATCATATCGCATTTACACATATACCAAGGGATCAAAATCACACAGTTGATCGCATCGCTAATCAAATCCTAGATTGGCATGCATCACATATATGTAACCATTAATATACATCTTTAAAAAAAATCAGAAATCCATAAAAAGTATAGACGCGTGTGACATATCATGAGAGGCTCCAAAATAGAATTTCGTCTATACATAAAAAAATATGTTTGAGTACAAAAAATATCACATAGTCCACTGGCCCATGACTAGGTAAAAATAAGTCAACAAAATATAGCAGAGCATCCTCATAATGGGTGCTTGCTCTAGTACATACATAATCACATCCAACAACATCAAGACCATCTAGTATATCTAGGGCCATGGAAGCCTAATCTCTACATCTAAAGCCAAAACCAAACCAGTCATAGCCATCGCCATGGCTATACGACACAAATTTGGTCGGTGTGCTCGCTGTAGTGACATCATCATCTCTACAACAACCTCTACCATCCCTACCCATCCATCGATAGGAAACCCTCTAGTTAGGGTCTCCACCTTGCCCCAAGTGTCTCGATAACTCTGTAGCTCAACCTATGTAGCTTCCAAGCATGCCTTTGCGGTGTCAACATTCTTGCATCATCACTCTACATCTTTGTAGCCACTGCATTGCTACCCTCTCCAGAGGGCCCACCAATATCTAACTGGTGTGACTCACCGATTTCTTAGGTCCACCCTGAGGCCCAACCGATGGCCTAACCATGCTCAGTCTTTGTGGCATGGGGGCATCCCATGCAGTGCCCATATGCCTAGGGCATGGCTACCAAATAGGCTAGTGGTCACCCTCACGGTCCCACATCTCCAAGTAAAAAATCATGGTATCATCATCATCATAAATAAAACATCATAACAATACATGCAAAAAACTATATGTATACAAATGTAGAAATCAAAATATACCTGCTAGTCCCCAGGCATCACCCATAGGAAGCCCCATATCTAGATCTCCACGGAAGTCCACACCATGATAGGGATGCTCCAGAATCAACTAAATATTGGAGGTAAACCAATCCTCTACAGTGGTGATCCAATAACGCCCTACCTCACCACCCCCAACTCATAGCATCGTAGTTACCCAACAATGTATATGTGGGTCCCTGGAAGGCACCGCTGGCATTGCTGAGATTGAACGAAGCATAACTACCCACTCATACATGATACTAAAAAGTACACTCCCATATCAAAAACTCCTTAATGCACCATGCTACACATGCGTCAGATGAGACAACATCCCTTGATGTAATAATAGAGCCCAATCAAACAATTGCCCCACTTATAGCTACTAAAAAACCACTATGTGTGGCCCCGATTCTTTGTTCGTGGATAATGATCCCACCAACCTCATAATCATCACCAGCACCACTTTCTCAACGAGATCCAACACAACTACAATCTTAATACAAACCTCCTCGTAAGGGTTAGGCCCACAGTGAGCCTCACCCTCTGCATCTTCCCACTAATGAATATCCACATGCCCAGTTGGTAGTGGATAAGCAAAAGCCTCCCCACAAGGCAGCAGATCAATAATAAAATAAATATCGGTATGAACTGATATTGGCAGATCTGTTAGATGAATAACCATAACCTATTGGTCCACATCCCAACATCTAAAAAAAAAATCGTTGGAACCTACCTTACGACCTCAAAAGGGGGTTTTGAAGAAACTTCAGAAGCCCCCATTGCACCAAAAAATAGCTACTCATTGGCTCCCCCACCACATCCACATGTAGACACTCCCAGTCTCTCTCCCTCCAAATCATCCTACTAGCTAGGATACCATGTGTCAATTATATAGCCCCCTAGGCTATTAAAAAAAGAGAAAAAACAAGAGAAAACCTCGTTTTCTAATATCCGCATGCCTATGAACCTGACAAACATGATTTCTTGTGCCTTTTTCCCAACATATGAGTAGACACTTGTCTGTCATGCCCCTAAACCACAACATCCAAGGCGTCGAAGACCACATTCTTGTTTCTCAAATGGGCACACAGTCTATGCATCTGTGTTTCACACAGACGCGTAGCCATTGCGTACTCCACCAACCAAGATGTGGCGACCCCCATAGGGTTTGGCCGCAACATTTCTCACCTCAGACACATGAAACATGCATCTAAGGATGTGTTTTTGACATAGTCGCCACACAAAACCCTCTTTTTTGCATGGCAACCGTGCGACTCCAAAAGAGTCACTTATACGGCCAAGAAAAGTCAACCTTAATAGGCCGTAGAAGGGACCCCTGCACAGTCTATCAACCGTTAGGCTAACAAAATGACAAACAGTAAGGTACAATCCCTGGCTCTCCTTGTGTGCATCCCTAGTGCTCTGGCTGACTGCAATGGAAAGAAATCCTCCAAAAACTCGCTCTAACATCTACAACTGAGCGGTACAAATGAAGTGATATTTGCCCCCCTTATCCCTATCTATAACCCTTTTCGCCATATTTTGGATTATGTTACAAAAGCCTAGGATATCCATTAACAAAACTAGAAGAGACACAAGGATCAGTACCACACCATCTTCAACATGGAACTCTTCATTCTGGTTAATGCCCAAACTCATTTTTGGCTTGTTGCACACTTGGAAATGCATGTTACGTACTTCTCTAGTTATTTAATTTATAGAATTCAATTAGTTATATATTATATGTATGTTTTAAAAATATTCTTTCACTTGGGGTGTTGGTTGTGTCCATTGCAGGAACATCGCACATGGTCTGCTTCGATCAACACCCCGACAGGAAAATAATAGAGTAGGTATTATTCTCCACTTAGGATGATAAGATTCCTCTATATATTTTCATATCCTGGCATCATTTCTCCAAAATACACCATAGGGTCACTCATCTTGACCATTTTTATCACCATCTTGCCTTCGTATATGATAAACATCTGTGTCAGTT
>APFE031625708.1:93000-134655 GCA_000404065.3 Pinus taeda | reverse complement strand
GACCCCTCTTCACTAACATGAGCCATCACCACTTACTCTAGCCCTTGAACCACCCCACTTACATGCCTTGAAGTTCAGCCTCATTATGCTACACTCATCACACATGCACACCATTTCCTAGGCCATCTCTGGTACTTTACAATGGATCAAGATGGATACACCTCTACGGCCTAAATTTGGCCTATCATTCACACATATTGCATAGTCCATATGTCTCACTTCATTCGCCTCACCTACCCAGCACGGAGACCAAGCAATGGGGACCTTTCCCTTAGCAAAAAAACACCACACCTTCATATAGGTCACCATCATTAAGGGGCACCCATATCCATGGGTGTACATCCAAATCACCCGCATATTCTTTTGGCAAGTGTACAAATATTTTTTTTAGAAGAGAGACTTCCACCCACATTTTTTGCTATTCATGTCTTTTACCTCGCAGCACTTACCAGTCACCCTTGGCTAGAGCTTGCACCTCACCAAAAATCATTTTCTATTTCCACACCAATTAGAACATACTTACACCCACCCTGGAAATACTACCAACTTCAACGTCATCACCATTAGTAAACATGTTTTTTCCATCTCCATTTATACAAAATCTTTGACTTTGGGTGAGTTGTCCATATCCTCTTATATCGCTAGCTGTCAGTATCATACCTTATCTGACCCATAATATTATAGTCTATTTACATCTCATATTGATTCCCAGACCTAGCATGTCGGTGGTTAACACTCCTTTTCTGCTGACTTCAACATTTGTATTTTAGGATAGGGGAAGTACCATGGATACTCCCCCCTTGTAGGGATATCTTTGGGTGGCACAATGGGAATCACTATTACCCACTGATGTCATTGGTCCCCTTGACATTCGACACCAAGACAAGCTTTCATGTCAAGGTGGTGTCGTACTTAGTTACCATTGTAGTTCTTTCATTTAGTTGAAGACCTATGCATATTGCAACTCCTCATTCAACAATGCTTCACCTCTGTTATGCATGGGGCAACCAAATTCAGTCTATTTTACCAGGAAATGCCCTTGAGGGCATTAGTAGTTATCATCATCAGCTATCAGCATGTCAACCACCATAAAGTTGACTAGACATGACCATTCTTTGTCTGATTGTAATAATTTAAGATTAGTCATCATAACGAGCATGAGACAGGCCCGCCTCGTATAGACACATTTTTTCACTCTGTAGGTTTTCACCAGAGCATGTTTACCATTTATACTCAATCAAGGGCTTTTTCTCTACCACATCAATTTATCCTCTCTCCCAAAACGTTGATCAAACCCTCTGTTAGAAAAGAAAACATGATGTATTTTGGCTATACGTTTTCTCCAAACCTCATACATTAGGGGGTAACTGTTAACACCAAAAAATTGTACACATGTTGGCACAATCTAGAAGACACTAACAGGTGTCTAGCAAAATGCACAAGTGAACATTTTCCAGCTAAATAGATCATGAATTTTAAAGAATTAAATTTCTCCTAAGGTCCAAAGTTTATAAATAATAATAAAAATTGATATCACATGACTATTTATTCGATAAACATGCATGTGGAATATCCTTCAAAAGTTGTGTGATTATAGAAAAGAATGACTCAATGATCCGTGGACCACTCCACACACTTGGGGTCGATTCTCTAACATGAGCTTAGTCCATCACAGCTAAATTCAAGTCGCCCTGAATATATGCAACCCTTAATGGAATTACCTTTTCCTACTCATGTGTCATTATCATGCATGAACCAAGAGGGGGAAGATGGATTCAAAAAAATCTATATAAATAGGCCATTGCAGAGCCAAAATATGAGACATTGTTATGTTTGCCAAATTGCTATCAGAGAAAACCACCATTCCATTGTTGAATCCAAAGAAGGGAAGAGAACTAGCACATTGTCCATATTTCTTCTAAGAAATCCATCATCCTAGTGAGAAAAGAGGAATTCACCACTAGAGAGTCTTCATACTTTTTTGGGAGAGAGGAGAAACTTGCAAAGATATTGAGGAAAAGAAACCCCCATTACGGAGGATGTTTTAGCACCATAGCTCAAAGAATTCTCTTCAAGTTTCTAAGATTCATCTATTATATTCAACCTCTACTACCAGTAGTCAATAAAGGAAGATTTTTCCATTATTTATTGATTTGTTTGCACCATTTGAGCATTGTTTATGCATTTACCTCTTTTTTTAGTTTATATTTATATATGAATTGTTTCCACTGTTTAGAATGTTGTATTTATTTAAGTCTTCCCACTAAAAATGCCAATTCTACTTGTGATCCTTTGTAGCAAACAATCAACTGCTAAGGAGGTGTCTTTTGGTACACCGTTTCCAAAAACACTACCACAATATAGAAGTGTATCTTGCCACAAGAGAAAACTTATCAAAAAAATATATTCCATCCTTGTGAGAGAACCCCTTGGCCATGAACTGAGATTTGTATTTCTCGATTCTTCCATTTGCACCATGCTTGATCTTATAGATCCAACATGTAACAACCACTACCTTGTTTTTCAGTCTGGGTACAAAATCCCACACATCATTCTACATGATTGAGGAGTAATCCTCAACCATTGGATCTCTCCACACCTACTCCAATGTAGCCTCGTGATAGTTGGATGGCTTGTTATCCACCAATTGATTGACCAATGCCATGTAGCTAGTGCACCACTCTGGTTGTCTTTGCTTTCTCCTGCCCATCCTAGGATTCCCCACAAACTTCTAAGCATCCCTGATTCTTTGGTTAACCTTGCAGTTCCTCCTCCTAATTTTGTATTTTGGAATATCCACCTCCATATCCTCTTGATGCATCTACTTGATATGCTACATATTTTTCTCCATGCTCTATGAAGGCTTAGGAGCATTTGAACTTGAACTCATGCTCGTATTGGTCACTGTACTAATCCTCTGCTTGTACCCTTGATTCTATTTCTCAACTCTAGGAGATACTGCTAATGTTTCTCTATGATCTTCAACTGTTAGAAACACTATGGACCTCATGTACACCTTTTCCTCCATGAACTTGACATCCCACCTAAATATAATCTTCCTGGTTCCTAGGATGAAGATCATGTATGCCTTCAAGGTTTCGTTGTATCCAACGAAGTAACCTCACTCCACATTCTAATCTAGATTCAAACATGTCTTTACTAGAATGTGACAATATGCTAGGCATCCAATTATCTTGAAATGATGGAAATATGGCTTCCTCTTGGTTAATTCCTCCTCGGGCACCATCTTTCCAAGAGCTCTATGTGGGACCCTGTTTTTTATATAAATTATTGTACTACATGCCTCTACCCATAAATGGCATGGGAGATCTTTGCCATATAGTATCTCTCATGCTACCTCCGAAATGGATTGGTTCTTTCTCTCAACAAACCCATTTCATTTTGGGTTGTAACGAACCATCCACTCTCTCTTGATTCCCACCCTGGTCAGAACTCCTGGAACTCTTTTCTATTGTATTGACCTTCGTTGTCTAAATTAAGAATTTGGATATTTCTCCCTATAATATTTTCCACTAGAGCCCTAAACACCTCAAAATGACTGAAAACATCATCCTTGGTCTTCAAGAAATATATCTAGGTCTTCCTGGAGAAATCATCGATAAAAGTATCAAAGTACCCATACCCCATGAGACACACTACATGGACACGACTACTAACTAGTGCCTTCATAGTGTCCATCCATAGTTTGTACAACCTGCCACTCCTCAACCATACTGCTACAGGCGACCTCCAATCCTTGTGCTTCAACAACACATTCACCCCTCTAAAAATGGCAATATAGCATTTTCCTTAAAATAATAATACGAAGATCAAATTAATCCCCAAGCTTGGCACATTCAACACATCATAGATAGGTATATGTTTTCCACTCTACCTATAAAATAGAATAGTCCCTCTTACTGGGTTGCATTTGGACTTGTTCCCCATGTGAATATGAAACTTTTTTTCCTCCCCCTTGTAGTTGGAGAAGTATTCTCTAACTCCTATCATGTGGAAGATACTCCACTATCTATATACCATACACACTATGAATTTGAGCTAGTCAGGCAATCTATTAATGCGAACTCATATTCCATCCCACTAGAGAGCTCATTTTCATAGATTGAAACTTCTACTTGCTTCTTACCCTTTTGCTTCCTCTATGGGAAATCACTGACATAATGGCCAAAATTATGACAGCCATATCACTTTTCCTTGCATATGTCCTTCTTCTTCTTCTTCTCTCCTTTTGAGTTGGATCCCTTGATTGATGCCTTATTCACCTTTCCTTTCCTCACTAAGGCAGAGTTCTCCTACTCCCTATCAATCTTCAGTGCCTTGTTGCTGCTACTAATGACATTGACTAAGTTGATCCTAAACTCCACCTAAGTGAAATAACTCCATAGGTGATCCCATTCTAGAATTTTTTCCTTCCTAGAAATCACTTGGATGAACATGTTCCTTTCCTTGGAAAACTCGTTGCGTGTTATATGCACTATCTCATTGTCACTAGGCTTAGATCCTACTGCACATAACTCGTCTCTAACAATTTGACATTTGGTGAGGTAGGAAGTCATGTCTTCACCCTTATTTTGCTTTATGGTCCTCAACTTTTCCTTGAGAATCATCATCCTTTTTTTTAAGGATTTTGGTACAATTTTCCTATGGCATCCTACATCTCATTCATCGTACCTTGCATAGGTCTTCGTTCTTCCCTCAGATCCAATCAAATACCACATGGAATTTAAAAAAAAAATTAGTTACTGGTTATTATTAACCCATTTTTTATATTATTCGTCTTCTGCAAAATTCTTGTGACAAATACTAAATAAAACACTACTATAACTTCACAGAAAAATAATTATCCATAGGAACTGAGAAAATTATACACAAACACACAAATAATGAACACCAATATTTTTGGAAAATTGTTCTTGGAAAAACCATGAAGAGAAAATTAGTTCTGCATATGAGGGTTTTAATTATTAAATTCTTCAGAATTTGTTTTACAATTGGTTGTCGTAGAATGGAAAATCCTTAGAAAATTATTTTGATCACTTCTGTAGGTCTCCCTGACCTCCTGAAAGAAATTCATCCCACTAGAACAAATTAAGCCTCCCTCTAAAGGTTGTTCTAGCTCACACGTGTGGCTTGTAAGATAAATATAGCCCTCCTGGAAACTCATATTGGCTGGGAAAATCAACTTGCTCTCCACTAGAAATTCTCAACTTCTACTAGCAAATCGATCCTTCTATGAAAATTGATCTCTTTTGCAAATTTCCTTGCTTCAAAATTTCTCTTTCTCTGAGCAATTTGCACTACCTGCTAGGGAAATTCACATCCCTTCTTGGAGCAATTCACACCACTGGAAAATCGACCTCTCTTTGTATAATAATGTATCTCAAACTCTCGTTGGAAATTGCTATGAAGAATATATATGGTAATCTCTATTGAAACTCCTACTGTTGATGCCCCTGTGATGTCTCTACACTGTTTCTATCACTGAAACTATGTGTCTTGATGTGTTCTCCAAATTACTATTAATGTCCTCTTATAATCTCTCATTGAGCAATCAATGACCATGATCTAATCACAATCGATGGCTAAAATAATTTTTATTGTAACACCCTCCTCTCACATTTACCCAAGTTAACTGGTCTGTTGGGGTAAACATGTGACAAGAGGCTACTGTGATCTGATTCAACTACCCATCTACAGTTAAGGAAGTGCAACTGATAAAACACAACCAATCTGACCTTCTACACATGTTACAAAACCTTCAGGAGCCAACCAACCCTTCCAGCTTGTTATTGGTCTAAGTACCCTAGGGTTTTAGGTTGGAACCCCAACAAAGCAAAAGAAATATATAGTAAGAAACATGCATACAACTTAGGCAACATGCTTATATAAACAAACTATGTGATAACAATCATACCCGGATGTCCTTCGTTTGGGTAGTTCCAACAGGGTTCAAACCCTCTACAACTCTTGATGATCTTCGAATCTGCAAGTCAACCAATTCAAATATACATAACAACATATAGATAAAGCATTTTAATGAAATAAAATTTATATCATATAAGAAAATGGTTAGTTATACATCAAAATAATCATTCATACATGAATTACAACAACAACATCTGATGCATAAACAAAGTCAATCTCAGGAACAAGACAATGTTTCTTTTTATTGTAGAAAGCTCTAATAGATACAAAAAGAGTTCACCTGAGTCTTCTTCTTCCAGCTCCAAGAGGAACCGTCCTCCAGATCTTTCCAGTCCTAGTCTTCAATAGCCTCCTTCCATAACCAATACCATGATATCTCAAGCAAGTGGGAGAATATCAACACTCAAGGAAACAAGGGTTTCCTGAGACTTGGGGAAGTGCTTGAAGCACAGGGATACTTCAAAGTCAGTCAGGTAATAATCTCAGTATAATAGCTTTATCTCTTCTCTCCTCCTTAAGGCCTTCCATAGAAGTCTATTTATACTTCTCATAATTAGTTTTTTAGTTGGGAAACAGTTGGGCCATAGGCACTAGGACGCATCAACAGGTAAAACCCATGAACTCCGCCCATAGTTAAGGAAATTTATTTTTTTAAGTGTTTTAACACATATACGTGGATTGGGTGTTGACTAACCCACGTGTACATGCTTTTATCACAGGGAAAAGTAGCATATAGGGAGTAAAACACTATTTTTAAAATATTTGGACCACATCTGGAAGGAGGGGTTGCCCTAAGCCATAAACAAAGCATCACAAATACCAAGGGTGATATTTGGAGCTATAACAGATGCCCCCTAATATATGAGGTTAGAAGGGGTACATGATGGTCGAAATGTATTAAGTACATGGAAAGGAAACCTGTCGAAACTGAGAAGGACTTCACCATATTTCAGCCTGCCAAGCCATCAAAAGAAGATCAGAAAGAAACAACTGTCTGAGGCGGGCATACCCATGCTTAGAGAAAGTAAAGCATGTCTGCATATCAAGTACAAGTGTATCCATTATGTATACAAGTATAAAGAACTGAAAGTACATAATGGATCATCTGATCATGATCAAACAAGTACATGTATGCATATCACATATAAGAAGATGATCAATGAAGCTAAAAGATGAAGTTGATCACTGATGTCAAAAAATGATCCCAATAGTACCAAATGAACATGATGGAATAAGATGATACTACATCACAACTCAGATGCCAGCACATAAGATGTCATTGTGAAGGACTGCAACATATAAAGTGGATGGTGTCAACTAGCAGCAATAGTAGCAACTGACAAGTGAACCAAAGAATGTTGATGGAACCCGAGGTCTTCACCGACCGTCGTGGTACATTTCTACATAATGGGAATAAATGATCTAAAGTCCACCATGTGAGAAATCATTTGATTACTGATCATTGATGTATACCGTTAACAAATGTGAGACTACTCACCGATAATGATAATGAGAGTCAAGGTACCTAGTACAATCTAACAAGTGCGAATGAATGAGCTGAGGTCGAACACCTGGAAGAATCTATTAATCAGGGGACAATGATGGTTTCCCATTGTCGATAGCAAAGGATCTACCATTGATGACTACAAACCCCAAGGTACTTCCAAATGGACTCTAGATCTTTGCCCTAGAGCAATTGGTCGTAGTCGATAGGAAAAGATCCAGTAGAAGGAAGGCATTAAGGCATCCTTCGTCAATCTAGCACGAGTGCAACCCATAAGCCAATAATGTGGAAGGAATTGGATGAAAAAATATGTAGTAACCCAACCGAAGCACATTTCTAGCGTACACAAGATGTAGCTAAAGCACGATAGAAACCCTCTGAACCAACCAATAATGAAAGCTAACACAGAGGCGAGGAATCCACCAATAGGGTCAATGGAAACCAAGGCACTGCATGAATCCAAATGTGTGATAATGAAAGTTGAAGTCAAACACAAGGGAAACAACTCAGTCAAAGACCCATGATACTGATCGATGCTGAGCACAAGGTGACCTATCAATAATGAAAATAGGGCCAACGTGCAACTCTAGGCCTGCCCTCAGAGAAATATGTCGTCCATAAGGATAAGACCCACCAGCAAGAAGTAAATGGAGACCTTCTCAAATTGGCATGAGCAAAGGACCAATATAATTGAGGTGATGATGAACAATACACTGACAACCAGGGATGGCGGATTGAAAAATAGGTCAAGAGACACAACAAAGAGGCCGACTCAGGCTTACTTTCCTTGAACAAAAGCATGACTCAATGATGACTATGTGGTAGCATATGATAACTCTGTATAAGTTCATCATGTAGGAGGCATGAACGAACTCTCCATATGATTGGAAGAGATAACCAATCGGAGGATAACTGACTCAATAATAAGGTTAAGGCATACCTAAGTCAAACTAAATCCTGCCCAAAATGGATGAGAGACTTTCTTTTGAGTGCTTTGTTCAAGGGCGACACAATTGACTCTAGTTGCCAACAATATATGGAAATGTTGTCCCATTCTTGCTCTTTTTTGGAATATATAATTTTTTTGTCTTTTTATTTAAGCTGAAAAAAAAGAATAAAATAATGCTACAGTACAGTGGAAAGAACAAGTGTCAGTGAAACAGATGATCTAGTTCCTGGGATGGGAACGATCCTATGCTCAATGCAGGAAGGAAAAACTGGTCAAGGACACTCAAAGGGATGTTCCTTCCACAAGTCAAAGGGTGTGTCAAGTTGCAGAAGCTAAGTGATTACATGGTTGAGTTTGTAGAAGACATGGTCAAATAAGTGGCTTAAACACAAGTCCAAGTGAAGTTGGCTCAAGGCCAAAAGGTGCAAATAGTCAAAATGCAATGCAGCAGTAGAACTCAACACAAAGGAGCCTCTAGGGTATAAGGCTAGAACGAAGCGAAGAAGAAAAGAGAAATGAGTCTTTAATGCACAAGCCATGGCGGGACTAAAGAGGACTCCCAACCCTACTCAATATAATAGCATGGGCAACCAATGTCAGTTAGGTGCTAACTACAATGCCCATGTAAAGGATGGCTCTACGATCGTGTCATGATTTAAAAATTAGCGAGTGAACATGGTTTGCTAACCAAGACACAATGGGGTCGACCCTATGGCAAGTGTATCGACAAATGGAGGCTAGTATGCAAGATGCAATGGAAAAAATGGTTTCCTTAACCTATATTCCAGTGAGTAAACGATACCTACCATGACGGGTCAGCGGTCATGGGACCAAAAAATATCTCAAAGAAGTGTCCAAAATGCCCTGAAAAAACAACCTATTCTCGACAATCCAAGCTCACAAGTTAAAAGATTCATGAGATGAAAAGAATCAAGTTTTGAAAAAAAAATGACAATTTCAAAGCTATAAAATGACCTTTTGACTCACCAATTATGTCATTTGTGTTGAGAGCAGAAGTTGTGGACAAAAAAGAGAAAAATTTCCCCCTAAAGAATTGGACCGTTCAAATTGGATCAAAATCATCAGGTAACCCTTAATTCAAGCTTGCATTACTTTGTGATTGTTTGTATAATTTTTTATTAAGGTTTGACCGTAGGAATTTATGTTAAAAATTTCAACTCGGCGTATACGTGGGTTGGATGTTATCAACCCGCATATACGATGGCCCTACACGCAGCTGCATGTAAAAGGAACCTATGTATATGCGGTTTGAAACTTAAATACAAAAATCTAACAGTTGAAACTCAATCTTTTTCAGGATGAAACTCACATGGAGAGAGAGGGAGCATACCACAATTGATAATGAAGTTATGAATGATCAATAGGCATTAGATGCATTGAGGGGATGTGGCTTGTTGAAATTTTTCAAAATGCCCAACATGAAAGCCAACACTCGTCTGCTTGAAATGCTAATCCACTATAGGAGTGTCGAAGATGATGCATTTATGATTGATCAGCTCATTTTCGAGCTCTTGTTGTAAACAGTCTTGAGGTCAAAATTGATACATCTCTGGTTTTTCTAGACTTTGTTCGATCAGTTTTGGACAATAGTGTGCAGAGCACCTGTAATACATCCCTACCTACCCTTCCTCCATCATACAACCTGTTCCAACCCCTAATCCAAGA
The DNA here is from genome assembly GCA_000404065.3 of Pinus taeda. Lineage (NCBI taxonomy): Eukaryota > Viridiplantae > Streptophyta > Pinopsida > Pinales > Pinaceae > Pinus > Pinus taeda. Next base: position 124,570 of record APFE031625708.1, on the reverse strand, counting down.
TTCCTTGCCTTCATTTGCCACACTTTCCCAATTTGCACAAAAATGTAGGCCAAATTGGAAGAGTGTGGCAAATGAAGGGAAGGAATCTTGGATTAGGGGTTGGAGCAGGTTGTATGATGGAGGAAGGATAGGTAAGGCACACTATTTTCCAAAACTGATCAAATAAAGACTAGAAAAACTAGAGATCTATCTATTTTGACCTAATCTGACCTAAAAACCAGAAACATGATGAACATAAGTTTATAGATAGGAGATCATGCAAGATAACTATGGCAACTAAGCAAGAACAGATCTAAACATGCAAGTACAATTGGTAGCAACTTTTCCAACTAAACATCTAACACTAGCAATTGCATTGAAAGGCAAGAATAATGTTTTTGTGGCAGCAAGTATGCCTTGGTCTCAGCTCATGGTCCCAAGGAGGGGGAGATGAGATCAGGGACTGCTTGATGGCCTTTTTGTAGATATTTTCTGTTACCAAACTGTTAAATCAACCTGAAGCATGAAAAGCTATCAAAAACAACCTAAGTAACAAAGCAAGGTCTTAACCTAAATAAAAAAAATTACTCTATAAATGCAAGGAAAACACATAAAAATACACAAAGGAGGTATTGGCATGTGGTTTGGGCCCAACCCCAAGAGCTACAGCCTCTTAAGAAGTCTCAGAGCTGGTGCAAAGTGAAATTTATCTCCATTACTCAAAAAATAATCATGTCACAAGATATTGCTCTTCCTCTATTATAAGATCTTCGTATATCTCTGGAGGTTCACCTATAGGTTCTTCTGGATCACTACCACCGAAGAAGAGAGAAGGGTGACTTAGTGATGTGGTGGGGGTGTTAGGTAAGAATTTTCCTGAATTGTCTCTGTTCCTACGAGGCATGAAATGAAATATTTTTTGTTGATTTTTGTGTTTTTCTTTGCTTGTACCTGCAAAACTAAAATTGATGGAACAACAAATTGCAACTAACTAAAATAAACCTTGCTAGAATGAAAATTGAAAAATTGAAATGAGAGCAGGAAATGACTAATCTCTACTACTGAAATGAAATTGCAGAAAGGAAATGCTAAGCTACACTTGCAGAATTGAAATTGCAAAATTGAAATGCTAATCTACGCTTGCAGAATTGAAATTGCAGAACTGAAATGCTAATCTACGCTTGTAGAATTGAAATGCTAGTCTAGGATGTTAAGGGGTCTAGGACCTGGTAAATGAGGCTAAGGAGTGATGAAGGTGGTTGGATTCGTTCAAGAATGGAGGGAGCAATGTTGCACAAAAATGTAGAAATTAGGGCAAATTGGGAAAGTGTGGCAAATGAAGGGAAGGAATCTTGGATTAGGGGTTGGAATAGGTTGTATGATGGAGGAAGGGTAGGTAGGGATGTATTACAGGTGCTCTACACACTATTGTCCAAAACTGATCAAACAAAGTCTAGAAAAACCATGGATTTATCTATTTTGACTTAATCTGACCTAAAAACTAGAAACATGATGAATAGAAGTTTATAGATAGGAAATCATGCAAGATACTATGGAAACCAAGCAAGAATAGATCTAAACATGCAAGTACAACTGGTATCAACCTTTTTCACCTTAAAACCTAACACTAGCAATTGCATTGGAAGGCAAAAACAGTGTTTTTGTGGCAGCAAGTTTGCCTTGGTCTCAGCTTATGGTCCCAAGGAGGGTGAGATGAGATCAGGGACTACTTGATGGCCCTTTTGCAGATATTTTCTGTTACCAAACTATCAAATCAACCTGAAGAATAAAAACTATCTTAATCATCAAAAACAACCTAAGAAACAAATCATGTGACTAAGCTACTTCTGAAGTAAAACCTAGAAAAAGAATCTTTTTGTATTTTTGAGTAAGTTGGCAGAATTATTATGCATGTGCTTTAACTGTTTTTGACTGTGCAGAGATTGATTGGTGAAAGGAAATGGAGTAGGCACTTGCAGGAGGTTGGGAAGGTGAGAAGAGGGCCTAATGGGTCCCTAGCACCCTTCCAGAGAGTTTCACAATATTCAGATATCGAAAAACTACTCAAGTGAACTTCTACAGGAAGTCTGCAGGGGTTCTACAGGATGTTCTATAGGAAGAGCCGAAAGACGATTTTAGAGGGTTGATGGAGGAAAAACGGTGTGAAAGTGGGAATGGAGGATGGATGAGGATGTGAAGGGGTCTAGGACCTGGTGAATGAAGCTAAGGAGTGGTGAAGGTGGTTGGATTTGTTCAAGGATGCAGGGAGCAATGTTGCACAAAAATGTAGGAATTAGGGCAAATTGGAAAAGTGTGGCAAATGAAGGGAAGGAATCTTGGATAGAGGTGGAGGATATTTAATTTATCATTGGTCTCTCTCGGAGAGGAGAAGTTGTGCATTTGAAGAGCCAGACACAAGGTAGAATTTCAGTAGAAGACTACGTACACATATACTATCCTCGGCATCCAGAAAAAATTAGAAGTCAGATTCCAATAAAACATGTGGAGAGCTTATCCCTAAGGATTCTACTATTCACCATAGCCAAGATAAACAGATCAGCCTCATTGCACCAAGCTTCACGAGTATCCATGAGCTTGGTCGTGGAGTGCCTCACCACTGTTTTTGATTGGTGTACACCTCTTCTTACCAATATGAAGAACCAATTGTCCTCTATTTAGAAAGGGCAAACCAAAAATTTTGGATATGGAACTATTTTATGATCCTTCTTCTCCGAGAAGGTGTCTGGGCTATGTCCCAAGGTATCTGTCTCTATCAGTAGCCCCTGAGATCCTCGAATGGGTAGGTGGGCCAATTTGATGAAACACCTTAGAGACGGGGACGTGTCGAGGACTACTTTTGATGATGAGTTCTTCGCCTGGTGGGAACAACAAATCATCGTAGTTGATGACTACGCCTACACTGGTATGGATTTACGAGGAGATCCAAACTTGGTGCTGCCACCAAACGCAGCATGGGGAGAGATAGGTAACAATTTTTTAAGTTTTATCAATTTTTAAGATTTTTTTATGTTTTTAAAATATGAAAATGAACTTAGAAATATTTTTGATGGGATTAAAATATTGACATAAAGATCATGTTCCAGATGTGGGTCTGGTAAGACCACATGGATTCCCACAACATAGGCATCACGAAAGAGGTGCCGAAGAGGCGGTTGCTGAGACAAAGAGGGTATTATATGTAGTCCACAGAAACCTGGTGAGATTGACTCACTAAGTACCGATGGTATCCATAGAGGACCTACCTGAGGAGATGCAGCACTGCATGGAAGGAGTACCACGAGACTAGATCCGCATACTTCGGTATGTGGCCAATGCAGTAGCTAGCTTCTTAGCTGCTCATCCTGAGCCGAGTCGATAGATAGACTGGACATGATTATGGGCATTTATTCCCAATTTTGTCTATTAATTTTGGACACTTTATGTACACTTGGGCAGTTTTATGATATATATATACAGTTCCAAATTTTTTATGTTTGTTTTTTATTTGATGAATGATTGATATGAAAATCTAATGCTTGATTAGCGATAGAATTTGCTAATGAATTTTCAGATCATGGAATGTGAAAATAAGTAATATAAACAAATGACCGTTTCAACACCCTCACTCTCAAAAATTGGAAATATAAATAAGGATCTTGAACCCGATAAATGTTATGTAATTGTGACACTACCAGCTGTGAGTCAAGATACACCACCAACGAATCAATTCCATAAGAAATAGCTTTGGATAGTAAATTAATAATGGCAATATATTCGGTAATATTATTTGAAGAAAAACCAATACATACTCCCCTTAACACCATCAACTGACCAGATGGATAATAAAACACCCAAGCTACGGAAGCGAGATTCCAAATGTGTCGACTCGCACCATCGGCGAATCTGAAATAGGCCAAGTCATCCATCAACACTTGCCAAAGCAGATAAAAAAAGTATCGATATCACAAAAATTCCTGACAAAATATGTACAAAAATACAAAATATAAAAAGAATCCATTGCTTGGTCGTAACCTAAGAAAAATACTTCTTGAGGTAGAGCCCATTTCGGGGCTCCACCAACTTGTTCCCTTCAAAATCGACTAATTCATAAGCCCCTTTTCCTAAAATTCATTTTATTATAAAGGGACCATACCACATAGACTTGAATTTTCCTGCCCCCAAGGCGTCTTTATCTTGATCATAGACCAAGAGAAGGTCGCCTTTAGAAAAGACCTGAGGACGGACAGTTTTATCATACTGAGTTTTAACCCTTTTCTTATGGGCCTCGATTATTATGGCGGCATCTCAACGCTGCTCATCGAGATGTTCCAAATGAACGAGGTGCTCTTTGAGAATAGAGGTCTCTGGAAGAAGCTCAACAGCTAGCTTAAGGGATAGAATTTCATATTCAATAGGAAAAATAGATTCCATCCTGTATACTAACTGAAAAGGTGTAAAACCGGTGGCAGTCTTTACCGAGGTTCAGTATGCCTAAAGAGCCGGGTACAACATGATGTGCCAATTGGAGCGATTTTTGTCAATTTTCCTTTGCAGGATCGTCTTGAGGGACTTATTCACGACTTCGACCTACCCATTGGCATGAGGATAATACGTAGACGAATGCTCCTGCTGGAAGCCCAACTTAAGAGCCAATTCGGTCATCAGTTGTTTCTGGAAATCACTGCCATGATCAGTGACAATATCTCTCAGGATACCAAAACATCAAATAATTTGATTGAAGAGGAACAATGTTGTTGTCTCACTATTTTTTTTATAAGTAGGCATGGCTTCAGCCCACTTCGTAAAGTAGTTTATGGCCACTATAATGTACTTGTGATTCGCCGCTGAAGGCAGATTACAAGTAGTAAAGTCAATCCCCCACTTTGTAAAAGGACTGACAGTGACAACAGGAAAAGACGAGTTGGAAGTGCGCGCATCTTCCAAGTATAGACTTGACAAGGGTGGAAACTGACCACTTCAATACAATATTTGAAAATCTAAGGCCAAAATAGCCAGTACGCAAGATTTTTTGGGTTGTTGCAAGCCCTGATAGATGACCACCACAATCTCCACTGTGGCAATCATTGAGCATAGGTAACTTGAAATTTTACTAACCTAGAACCTTATTCACCCCATGACGGGGGAATGCATGTGACTAGGACCATCCCTTCACTCCCACAACAAGGGCATGCTAGCGACTCGGTACTTTTTCAGCTAGTTTCGAGCCAATGACTCCCGATTATGTGCCACAGTTTCAAAGCCAGGACTCAGGCCACTGCCCAAAACTTCATGAAACTTTTAGAAATGATAATTAACATTAAAAAAGGGTACTAATGCAAAAAATTGATTAATTAATTGAATGGAACCCTACTAGCGATGACAATCATTTTTCCAAACATGTCACAAATATGCAATCTACAGTTTATAACAACAGATCTGAGCATAGGGGTTTCATACTTATTTGAGATCCATGAAGATGCATTGATGCCTTATCACAATAGATGTAATATAATATATTAGGTCATATATTCATTTTTGATTCATTTTACAATCATTACATGATGAGAACCATACATAAATTCTATCATTAAACATGCTCATAACCATCATATAACCAACATAAATAACAAGGATATAATGACCATAAAAACCACACATAAACAAGTATATTTATCCATAAAATACAAGAGGAACTAGTCACTTATTAACATATGAAAAATGAAACTATGTTTAGGACTTGCATGTACCAACTATCCATAAATTGGCTAAACCAAATATTTATTTTAGCTAATCACCCCTGTGCCATATTCCAAGCATGAGTGTAGGATCTCGTAAAAAAGCTCAAGAAAAACCAAACCAAGGCTTCCAGAGGCCAAACCACCTCAACCCTCAACCAGTGATTCCACCTCATGGTCAAACATCTCTAACCATCACCAGATGGGTCTCTACCCAAGCTTTCCAGGGCTCCAGAGCATTTGTTCCAACCAGGGGTTCCAGGACTAGTAACTCAACGCACAACTACTACCAGGCTTCCAAAGTGTTTGACCAACCAAGTCTTCCGAGACTAGTAAATAAACCAACTAAGGGCTTCCAGAGTGTTTTTCCAACCAATGATTCCAAGACTAGTAACTCAACCTAAGATGTCACAGGGCTTCTAGAGTGTTTGTCCAACCATGGCTTCTAGGAACTACTAACTCAACCCACAACCATAAGGAACATGAGAACCAACTAGAAACAAAAAGAAAGACACCCACAACACCATGGATATCTAGGAAGTGGAAAGTCTAGGAAAATCCACTACCAATCCAAGAAATCTTCCATGCCAATGACAGATCATAACCAAGAAAGAAACCACATGCATGTGCCATGCATCCAAAAACTAGAAAGGAAATCATACATGCAACTTGGTACCTATAAGAAAAACATGTTATAGTTGCTGATCCCGATGCCCTCTTGTGCTTTACTGCTCTTACTTTTCCTTCTTGCTCAAAATCCAAAATATGCCACACTCCAAGATCGCTCCAAGGAAACTCTATGTTCCCAATAGTATGAGAGAGAGAGTAGAATAAAGAGCTCCAAGCTAAAACTCACAAAAGTATAACACTAAAAAAAAAGCCATGAACTGATCCTCAAAAGCCTTTTTAACATTGATGCCTCTATTTTCTTCAATTTCCATTATTTTCCTTCATTTTCCTCCTCACATGCAACCTAAAGCCTTTCACCTTCCTTTTCTCCTATTTTCAATTATTTTCACAAATAAAATTCCAATTAATGCCTCATTATTTTCTAAATCCATTTCCATTGTCTTTTCCATTTCCTTTGCCAATTTCCTTAGCCATAATAAACCAAATGAACACCCATTAAGATGTTTTTCCCACCATTCATCTTGGAATACATGTCCCATGACCCTAGTCTTATATTTTTTTACATGGATTTTTAACTAGGGTTGTTACAGAACCCTCCCCCTTGGGGGAACACCATCCTCGGTGTTCAATGACACCTATAACCAACAAGAACACTGAAAAAGAAAAAACATAGTACCTATTATGCGGGATTTACAATTACAGACAAAATTATCTCCTTCTAGGTTTGGTGGCTAACCTAGAACATTAGAGAAACAAGGAACCCAATGCTTTCCTTAAATTAAATAGATGACAAAATGAATCCTACCTGGAATCTATCACATGCTTCGCTCCTTACTTATCTTGAATGCTCCAATTCCATCTTGGATAGCCAAAATTAGAACATGCACAGTTAGATAACATAAGCCAAGAAACTACGAGATCTATGTAGTATCATCTAAATACTTTATTCAATAGATCAACGTGGTATTGAAATACATGAAATAACAACATCACATATAAAAAAACAGAGAATTATTTTCATTAATATAAATGGAAGGAGTTAAAACCATAAATAGATGTTGATATTGTATAAGAACCCCTCCAAGGCTGCCTTGTCCTTTCCTTGTCACAATGTGCACCTCCATTCACCCTAAATGCATGAAATGAAACTTCTCACAACCACAACATAAGGGTAAAATCACTCTCCAAAATCCAACAACTTGCATATGGAAGGCCGCAAATATATAGAGGAGTGGGGTAAGTTGGAAGTTCTTATCCAATTATCAATCTAAGGATTTAGATCCACCTTTGATGTGAGGATGGGATCAAAGGTTAAAGGATGGAAAATCCAAAGTAGGGTAGGATAAGATCTCAATGTGTTTGTATGAGGTAAATGGTTGTCACAAATTCTGGAAGTTTCTGGAAGAGGAAGCTTCCGAATTTTCTCTCCTTTCGGGAATTTCTAGAACCAATGTAGGTGCAAAGGGGAGAAACCTGTTGGTGATAAATGGATGCCATAGTGGAGCAACCTATAGGTGAGCATTGTCCAACAAGAGGCTAGGGAGCATTGGTCCTAAAATTGGCTTAGATGATGTAGCTTTAGGAAGAAACTCTAGGGAATGAAAGAGACATACTTAGGGCTTTGTGCAAGATGATGATAAGGGAGAATAGGATGTTGATTTATCCCATTAGGATGCCTATTGACCGGATGTGATAAAATGGCATATAACAGGTTGCCCCCTAAAGTGGAAAGTCTAAAATGATGACTAATGAGTGAAGTGATTTACCTTGTGACAAATCGGGATCAAGAACAACTGGGAAGCTTCATCTATTACAATATATTTCATCATAATATATTTTCTACTAAGGTAGGCATACCCATAATTAACACGTAAGATAATATAACATGTACAATGATCAAAAGACACATCTGCAGATGAAAAATAGTGTACCCATGACTGGATGGTTGTCTATATGATCATGGCCATCATATGTTATGATCTTTGTATAACTCTTGAAATCGCATCCCAGACGAGTGAAACTAGATTCAAGGTCTTCTAATCAAAGTACAAGTCTAACCATTTAAATCAATGAGATGAGGTTGAATATGGAACACACCATCTGATGATGTAAGTCATTAACAGACATGAGAGAAACCACCGATGATGTTAATGGCTCTCAAGATACTATAATACAATTCGTATGGTGTGAATAAATGGGTTGATGTCAAACACCACACAGTATGAATTAGTAGAAGGCCATTGATGTAAACCTATCGCTGAGAGAAAGGACAATTTCCATTGATGTATGCTAGCACCAAGGCCCTAAGGAATGTTTCTAAGTCAACTTCTTGGATAAGGTGCTAATGTCGATGGAAAGAAACCCATCGCAGGAGGGCCATGATGTATCCCCCATCAATGACACGAAATGAGTATCATGATTGAGACAGAATAATGCAGATACAAAAATGGATTAGGAAAGGAAAACATGGAATGAAGTCTTAATAGTATTGTAACAAAAATCAACTAAATGACTTCTCTTGAGCACACCAGAAACACTAAATGGAGTTGGAAACATTGACCCAAAATGGAAATGGAGGATCTGAAAATGGTATGATAACCAAAAGATAAGAATATTACCCAACCCAACAACCATGGATATGAAGTGGAAGAGTGTTGTGTTCAAGAGTGACTTGCTGCCAATAGAAAATGGAATACCTTGTTTTCTGAATTTCCCCAACCATACTGGTCAGTACCTCTTTAATTTTTAACAATATTTAGGATGATAACATATGCTTGATCTATAAGTTCATTCTTCAGATGAATCCCTCTAAGTATATTTAATGAACTATATGAAGGAGAGGTTCAACCTTGTCATATTCGACAATTCCATCATTGTTTGATGTTTTAACGAGTCTAACAAAGGTAAAAATAGGCATCTTTTTCATGTTTAGAGAGTTTGAAAAAGAGGAAAAGAAGAAAAATCTAGATGTCCCTTTTTGTATATAGTTTCTTAAGCCCAAAAAGGTAGAAAACAATACTCGAGAACCTCTAAACCATGTTCAACTAAGGTATTCCCTTTTTGTAGATAATCTCTCTATCTAAAAAAGGGTTAAAATTATACTGAGTAGACATATTTTCATTTACTTTTATGATTTCAAGAAGACAAGTGCTCGACAATATTTTCATATTTTGGGAGTCTAAAAAGAGCTGCAAGGGAATTCCTCCTGGAGAAACAAGTGGTATAAAAGGTAGAAATTAGTTTCAATGATGATGGAACTTCTCAAAACATGAAAATGTTAAGGGGTTGGCTAATAAGACCACTCATCATTGCGGTTCCTCGAGAAAGGCTAAAAAACTAAGTGAAAGTGTATGATCAGTCAAGAAGATGGTGACAATGGAGTGAGAAAACCAAGGCTCATTGATAAAAATGGAAATCACGAAAGGTAAAATGGGGAATGGTTCCATTTTAACACAAGCTTGAAAAATGGGAAACTATGCTTGATATTGGTTTCATTTTTATGCAAGATTGAAACATGGGAAACTATGCTTGAAATTGGTTTCATTTTTACACAAGCTTGAAATAGAGAAAAACTATGCTTGAAATAAGTTTTCATGCCCCCATCATAATGACTCAATTTGAGGTACATGCCCCCCAAGCTTCATTTCATTCATCTAAGAAGAGTACTAGTTACTGGGTGGACGGAATGAAGGTTCATTTAGGAGATCAAGTGAAAGAATCAACTAGGAATTTATGGGATCTAATCAAATAATCAAATTGGAAGGGGATCTATTTTAGTTTTTAATGAGCTTGAAACAAGAAAAAAACTATGCTCATGACACCTTGTTTCATTTTTTAACGAGATTGACACAAAAGAATGGACTTCGCTCATAAGAACCTATTTCATTTTTAAAAGAGGTTTACATAGTAAAATAACTATCCTCATAAGAGCTTGTTTCATTTTTTAATGAGCTTGACACAAGAAAAGGAACTCTCCTCCAGGAACCTTGTTTCATTTCTTAACGAGCTTGACACAAGAAAAAGAACATTTCTTTGGGAACCTTGTTTTATTTTTTAATGAGAATGAAACAAGAAAAGGAACTCTACTCCTGAGACCTTGATCATGGCCCATAAAAGCCATGACTTCCAAGATGTTCTCATTAGATGGGAGAACAATGCTTTGGAAGGGATATATATCAATCTATCCAATGGAAATATCATGCCACAATTCCCCTAGTAAATTATTCACCATATCACCTATAATATCTTCAGTAGTAATGGGAAGGGAACATGTTGCCAGATAATTAATCTATGACAGGAGAGATATAGCTTGCATATAAGGACCATTTATGGATGTTGGTTGATTGGGAGCCAGATTAGGACCAATGAACGAAAGCAGGTCAATAGTCACAATTCTTCCTTCATGCAGGAAACACATCACACGAAAGAGTGAAAAGACAAGAGCTCCCATGACATAAACATAGTAACCTCCAAGTAGCAAATTAAAATCCAAAGGGGCTTGGACTACCATCATATAGATATAGAGAGTCTTTCCTCCCAAAGTAATAGGAAGCTTAGGAAGGATCCCTAACAGTTGACTGGTTCCTCTGTTAAAAGTCAACAAATTCTAGGTAACGGGCACAAGCTGCAGAGAACCTAAATATTTCCAAGTAGTTGAGGATATAATATTAGCATATGTGCCTTCATCTATGATTGTGCTAGGTACATCCACATTATAAGCCTATACTATGATCTAGAAGGGTATGTAAGAAGCAAGAAAGTATCCTGATAGTTGACTCCAATCAAAGGATGTGACCATGCTACTAGGAGGAGGTGTCATGGGAATGGGAGAACTACCCCCTTGTGCTATAGGAATGGGAGGATTGTTCTCCCATACCATGGGAATGAGAGAACTATCCCCCAGTTCATCAAAACCTTAAAAAATGAAACATGAGCAGTATGAACTTCGCTCTCTCTAGGAAATGTCAAATCAATTGAAGGTGCAATCGAGTTAGCCATTTTCTAAAACAATGGTTGGTTAAGAACAAACTCATTGGATTCACATTCAAAGAGAGTTGGATTGATTGGATTCAGATTTTGATTAATCACTTCATTAGCTAGTGGAGGATTGGGAGAAATTTTTCAATAACCAACCGAGAGACGAGGCTGAGAAGCTGTAAGGTTTTCCAACACTTTTGAGGTTTCATCCATATAAGGACAAAGGTGAATAATATGATTCCCTTCACATAACTTACATGGAAATTTGACTTTACCCTTTTTCCCATGGACCTTACTATCACTAGTTGAGGGTTTATCACCAGCATGAACTCCAGAGGCTAATGACAAAGGATGATGTGGGCCTGTAGAACACATTTCTAATACCTTAGGAATACCAGGACAATCTCTAAGAAGGTGGCCACCCTTACATAACATGCAAGGGAATTTAAATTTATGGGGTTGATTGGAATACTTGTCCATACTAGTTGTGTCCGTAGCAATGGTTGTTTGGTTGTCCCCTGCTTATTTTTCTTCTTCTTATTCTTAGCTTCATGTTCACTAGAATCAAGAATTTCACCAGGAGAAGAGGAAGAAAGGGATGAAGAAACAATAAGTGAAGAAGGAAAAGGGTCAACTTTAGGACCAACATGAGGTTGATGTTGTTCAGGTGGAGGAGAACTCGGTTGAGAAGAAGTTTGGAAATTTGGAACCAAGTATGTCAAAAACAACCAAACTGGAAAAAAAATGGTAAATCTAGGAAGGGAAAACATTGCCATATAAGGAGCACCAATATTTCCAAAATAAGGAAAAGGACCATGATTCTTGTCAAAGGGGTTTCCTTGATTGGTGGACTCAGGAACTACTACCATTAGTCTCAACCTAAGATCTACTGAGGAGTTGTTGCATTATAAGGATGTTGTTCCATAGTCAATTAATTTATTTTAGAAATTAAAGACAACAAATAAAAAAATAGGTAACTAGGAATAAAGGTTTACCAAGCAACAGTGAACTAAAATATACACTTTGGCGAACCAAGGACTTAAGGTATGTGCAAGGAATATCCCCTAATGTTGTGTTTGATGTATCACATTATACAAGGAAGCCAACTTCATTACCTATGGATGGATAGAAACCTATAAGGGACTCCCAAAATATACTCGACAATATGTGGGAGTGCAGTCCGTACTAGTGTTTTCTAATGCATAACCATTTGATGAGAGTGTTCCCATACACTTATCATGCATGGAGCACCATCCAATATACCTGAAGGTACACGGAGTACAATCCTATACACTTATGTAGATGGAATGGGATATCACCCCCGGGATGCAATGTTTGAAAATAATGACAACTCCTACGTTTAAAGATGTCAGAACATGTCTCTAGCCTAGACCTCTAAGTGTTTGCGTTAATGTCACGAATGCTCCTTAGGTTAATTAAGGTGAATTTTAGAGTTTATCTTGAATTAGATTTTGGTTTCAAGGAAAATTTGATGTCACCTAAACACACCTATGACGTAACTAATATGAGAAAAATAACTCTTTTCAATTTCAATGAAAGCTATATAGTGTAGGGAAGAGGTGCAAACAATGATGAAACAATAAAATATGCAGACAAGATATTCCTAACTAGATATCTAAATTTCACTATTCCAATTCAATTCAAAGTATTAAAATATATCAAACAATGCAATAAAATCTATGCATGATTCCCACGAAAACTATGCAAATGTAATCTATATACAATTTCCTTTCCTACTGTGAAAATGAGAATTCTAACTATGCAAATGTGATCTATGCAAGAGAATTCTTCAAAAAAAACACAAGAGGATTCCAATGAAATCAAATGTATTCTGATATTTCATGAACAGAGGACTCAAATTGAAATTGGGTGAAAATTTCAACAATAAAAAAAAGTTGACACCCAAATGCGATTAACACTCGTACACAATTGTTTTTCCAAAAATGAAAGCAAAAACATGCAATTTCACACTAGGGAATTCCAATTTCACACATAAAACCTTAGATGAAAATGCAAATATTTTTCTTTTCGACACACTTAATTTTCGAAATGAGGAAAACCAAGATGAAAAGTTTAATCACTGATTCAAATGCATTTTTCAGAATGAGGACTAAAATAACAATTCATCCAAGTAGTTAATGACCAAACGAAATCATCTTGCAAGTGACCAAATGATAAGAACAAAGAAAAATCAAAACCAATTCTTACCAAAGGAAATAAAAAAAATGAAAACTAAAAGGAGGGTTTAGAAATCCCACAAGACACTCAAGACTCATGGAAGTTCAGCTAGAAGTAGGCTGATCAAAGAGACACTTGAAAACAAGGGAAGGTTTTGTGGAAAAATAGGGGCCAAGGATGGTGCAGAAGAGGCACCAGTTTTTTTCAACGCTAGTATAGAGTGGGCCCAGGTGAGGTGCAATTCTCTATCAGAGACACCAAGGGAGCGTTGGTCAAGTGAAAGAGGATTCCAGCACAAAAATTATAAAAGGGACTCAATGAAATTACTTCCTAGGTCTGTTATTGGATGGGCAAAGCAAATAAGGTCTATCAAGTAGGTAACCAAACACAATGGATAAAGGAACCACAAAGGGAATACATTGATCCCCAGTATGGTTTCCAATTTGTTATGCGGTATTTATGATTGCAGACTAAAGTATCTTCCCTAGGTTTGGTGGCTAACCTAGAACAACAGAGAAACAAGGAACCCAATTATTTCCTTAAAGTAAATATATGACAAAATTAAGCCTACCTAGAATCTATCACACACTTCGGTCCTTCTTTAGCTTGAATGCTCCAATTCCAACTTTGTTTGCGAAAATTAGAACCTGCATAGTGAGATAACACAAGCCAAGGAATTATGAGATCTATGCAGTATCATCTAAATACTCTATTCAATAGATCAACATGGTATTGAAATGCATGAAATAACAACATCACATATGGAAAAACAAAGAATTCTTTGCATTAATATAAATGGAAGGAGTTACAAACATAAATAGATGTTGATCTTGTAGAAGAGCTCCTCCAAGGATAACTTGTCCTTTACTTGTCACAATGTGCACCCCCAATCACCCTAAATGCATGAAATTAAACCTCTCACAACAACAACATAAGGGTAATATCACTATCCAAAATCTAACCACTTGCATATGCAAGGTTGTAAATATACAGAGGAGTGGGGTAAGTTGGGAGTTCTTATCCAATTACCAATCCAATGTTTTAGATCCACATTTGATGGGAGGATGGGATCAGAGGATAAGGGATGGAAACTCCAAAGTAGGGTACTGATCCAAAATGGATCTAGAATAGACTTCTAAGTCTAAAAGTATTCCTGATAGAGGAAAATGAAATTCAAAGGATGCTCTTGGGAATAGTCTCATTGCGTAGATATTTTCAATCTGAATCTACTACAATTTGAATGGGCAAAAATGGACTCTGGATGAAGGAGTTATCACAAAAAGAAGTTTGCCCATTATCCTTAGAAAAAGGAGGTAAATCCTTATTAAAAGGGGCTTAAGGCTTTATATGCAAATATCGCATCACAATGTTAAAGGGCGGGGTAGTATTCCTTAAGGATCTCTGATTAGCGATCTTTGACATATCACAACCGGAGAAAGGCTTACATATGATATCAGAACCCCTGGGTAGGCAGATTGGTGATATGCCGATCTTGTGATGTGCGACAAAGCCTGATGGAGCTATGTGGAGGCGGACCTGAAATATTATGTTCCATAGCCTAAACCCTTATCAGATCTGTAAGAAGTATCAGATTAGAGCATTGAAGGGATAAAGGCCTGGCGGGAGGACAATGCAACATGCGATTATACGATTGTGCAGTATGCGATAGCTCCGATCAGCGAACAACGAATTGCATTGTAACAATGCAAAGGGTCATTGACATATGCGATGTTCGATTGCGATTAGCAATCAAGGCATGGACCCAATGAGTTTATGAATGCAATTTCACATAATTTGAAATCCGGGTTATGCAGATTTCCTTGTATTTCGGTGTATTTTGGTTTTTCGACCTCCTGCCTATGCGATTGTGATTTACGATGACAGGATGGACCCGACAGGTTTATAAATGCAATTTTATAAATTTTGAAATCCGGATTTTCAGATTTTCAATGTATTTTCGCGTTATCTCTGTGTATTGGAATTTTGTTTTGTTTTCGGGAATTTTTCCAAAGAAAGGCCGCCTGTTTCTTTTCATTGTGAAATAGTCCCTATTCCTATAGCATTTGGTTCCATGTTTCAATGGGGCATTTCTATAACAATGATGCGTTATGTAATACATAGAGTCACAGAGCTAGTAAGCCAGATGGCTAGTTGCAAAGCCATAGAGCCAGAGAGCCAGAGGGTCAGTCAAAGAAACATAGAGGTAGAGGAATGATCACACACAGAGAAACAGACAGGAAGCTACAGAGTTGGAGGATTCTTCAAAGGCCAGAGAGCCAAGCAAAGAAACTAGTCTCCCTTTAGAAGTTTTCCCTTGAGAGAGCAAGTTTTCCTTCAGGGAGCTCACAACTGGGTAAAGAACCACCAGAGGTTGGAGGCTTGATAGAGGCAAAGCCACCAAAGGTTGGAGACAGAGCCGTAGTTCCAGAGAAAGCGAGAGAAGCCACCAAAGGTGTGGGTGATGGAAAAGGGGTGATTCCTCTAAGGGTTGAGCATAGCCAGAGCCAGAGCTAGAGCTAAAGCCAGGGCTGAGAACCAGAGCTAGAGTGAGAGCCAAGAGCCAGAGCCAGAGCCAGAGCTGGAGCCAAAGCTAGATCCAGAGCCAGAGAGCCAAATAGCCAGGGATAAAAATGGTATTCTAAGCCCAATGGTTCAGTTGTAACCTATTGGAGTTGAGTGTGGAACTTTTAAAATAATTCAACCATAATCCCAAAGAGTCTAATCGGTTTGATTAGAGCTCAAGGAGACGTAGTTCAAGAGGTTTGGGTGAACTCCATATTATATTGTTATTATGTGTGATTGCTTATTGCTGCATTGTATTTGCTGTTATATGTTTTATATTAGTTCAAGCAAATAAACTTAAAGCACTTAATAGTTAAAGTACAAACACAAGCATACACCTATTTAAAATTATTTATTCTACA
Organism: Pinus taeda; assembly: GCA_000404065.3. Taxonomy (NCBI): domain Eukaryota; kingdom Viridiplantae; phylum Streptophyta; class Pinopsida; order Pinales; family Pinaceae; genus Pinus; species Pinus taeda. The sequence goes on along the minus strand of APFE031625708.1, from coordinate 108,126 downwards.
AATTAGCACTCATAAGCATAGATATTGGAATATATAAGCTTTGGAGTGGGAGAGGTTCTTGTAAGTATGACAAGAAGCCTTTAGTGCCCCACTTTAGATCAGGTGGTATCAGAGATGCAAGTTGATTGACCCCACCTTCAAAGAAGGTGGTATCGAAGTAGGTTATATCATGATGCAGGTGATATTAGATTAGGATGATCGATTGACAGAGCAATATACATGCTTTTTTGACTTGAAAGGTGTTCAAATAGTAGAAAGAATTCAGATTGTTTGATTGTTGTAAATTGACTTTTGTTTGAGTTTGCAGAGATGAAGGGAAAGCTATGGATAGATAAGTCCAGGAGAGGACAAGAAGGAAGGAGGGATAGAGGCATTCTTCTTACCCCAAAGGACCTCAAAGCAATCCTTGAAGCACAAGAGGTTTGTTGCAAAAGGTTGCTTGAATAAGCTCTTTGTTAATCTTGTTTGAAGTTCTTTTCTTCATTTTGATAATGACAACTTCTACAAGTGAGTCCTCAAATCCTTCCTTCATCACAAGATTCTTTGATGAATACTTGAAGCAAGACTTGTTCATCATGATGGATATGGTGAGAGAAATGAGCGTTGGACTTCAAGAGCAGTTGAATTCCATGAAGGAGGAGCAACAATTTCTTTCTAACAAATTGCAGAAAGTGGAAGGCTAACTTCATATTGCAAATATGAACTTGGAAAGGGTGCATGAGTTGGAGACACAGCTCCTTGTTACCAAAGAAGCCTTAGTCAAGTATCAGCTTGAAGAAGAGGTAAACAATTCCAGTTTGTCTTCAAAATCCTCTAAGAATATTTATGTTGGTTCTTTTGAAAAACATACTAGAGGCATAGGGTCCAAGTTAATGTCCAAAATGGGCTATGAAGGAAAAGGATTGGGAAAATATGCACAAGGTATTGTTGAACCAATAATAGTTGGGGAAAGGCCTAAGTATTCGGGTATTGGCTATGGACAAGCTTATGGAGACAGTTCCAAAGTTGCCATGAAGGCAAATGAAACAATTCCTAGAAGGAATTTCATTTTAGGTATTCTACCTCAAGAGTGTGAATATTGTATTCTTGGGGAATGCAATAGTGTGAAGCATATTTTGCAGAAAGAAGGTGTATATCAACATGCACTTGAACCAGAGAGTTGTGGAAACTCTAAAATCAATGAAGAGATTGATGGTGTTCCAAAGGGAGCTACTTCTTCATTCAATTCACCTCCTCATGAAGATAATAAAGGTGAAAAAGAAAGGTATAAATATGGTTCTAATCATATTCCTTTTGATTATGTAAAGCATGTTAAATTTCCATATAAGCATTGGAAAATAATTTCATGTTCCTTTTTTCGTTGGGATAACCATAATGTTTCTAGTTGTTGGAAGAGGATGGCCACATGCACGAAACTTTTAAAGGAAAGGAAGCAAGAAGCCAAAGGTCCATTGGACAAGGCAAATCATGCTGTCAAGAGGATGCACATGTGTTACACTTACTGCCATAAGTAAGGACATATTGCTGCAAAATGTTGGACTTTGAATCCAACAATGCTTCCACGAAACTTGAAGAAGGTGGAAAGAGAAAATGGCAGGAATGGAAAAAAAGATTCCATAATTGATGTGTTTCAGGATGATTCACATGTTGATGCTGATGTCAAAATAAAGGTAACACATTTGAAATGGATTGGTAAGAAATGGTTAGAGTTCTTATCCAATTAAGACTGCATGTCTATTGATATAATGCATCTATTTGCATTTCTTTGTTAATGGAATGCAAGTTTCAGGATTTTACCAAGAAGGTAAATGGAAAAGTTGAGTAGGACACTCACTTTTTTACTGCAATATTATATTCATTTCAGATTTGAAAGTAGAGTGTGCTTAAGAGAAATTTGAAAGGTGAAATGCACTCATGAGCATGATCTGCATGAACATAGGGATGTTGATGAGTTCCTTGTATTTGAACATGTATGTGTGATTAAGTTGAATGGTTGATTACTTTGTTGTAAGCATGCATGTAATGCAACATTGAATTGAGACAAGTTGATTTGGTCTCCAAGATGGAGATGTTGATGAAGTGTTTCATCTTTGAAAGATAACTTTAGAATTATTTTTCTACATGCTTGACTTGAAGGGTCAATTGTTTTAAAGGCATGTTTGTTGGCTTGTTATCTAGTCAATCATTTGTATGTATATGTAAAGACATGGAGGTGTTCACAAGATGTGAAATCTATTTCTTTTGTTGAAGCAGGAGTTTAGGCCATCCAATTGTTATCTGTAATCCTGTTGTAAGCAGATGTGACTTCACATTGGTTTGAGCCACCTTAGATGAATGATCAAGGCAAAGAAGTTCAAACTACCTTCTGTAACCTTCTCAGCAGGAGTTCTACATGAAGTCAAGGAGGAAAATAGTTCTTCCCAGGAGGACCAGCACATCCAGGAAGGAAAGTGTTTAAAGACTTTGGTTCAAAGGCACTAGCCATGCAGGCAAGTGTATGGAGGCTGAAAGAAGAGGGTGATGTACTCTCATTTACTGTTCAGATTAGTATATCAGTATTTTGGAGTCCAAAAGCTTTTTAGTGGGAAGGCGTTATCCAAAATGGATCTAGAATAGACTTCTAAGTCTAAAAATATTCTCACAAAGGAAAATGAATGTCAAAGGATGATCTTGGGGATAGTCTCATTGCATAGATCTTTTCAATCTGAATCTACTACAATTTGAATGGGAGAAAATGGACTTCAGATGGAGTTATCGCAAAATGAAGTTTTCTTGTTATCCTTAGAAAAAGGAGGAAAATCCTTATTAAAATGGGCTTAAGGTTTTATATGCAAATATTGCATCGCAATGTTAAAGGGCGGAGTAGCAGTCCTTAAGGATCCCCGATTAGTGATCTCCGAAATATCGCAATCGGAGAAAAGCTTACATATGATATCGAACCCCTAGGAAGGCCAATTGGTGATATGGCAATGTTGTGACGTGCGAAAAAGTGATCGGTGATGGAGCAATGTGGAGGCGCACCCGAAATATTATGTTCCACAGCCTAAACCCTTATCAGATCCGTAAGATGTATCAGATTGGAGCGTTGAAGGGATAAAGGCCTAGCGAGAGGACAATGCGACATGCGATTATGTGACTGTGCGATATGCGATAGTGCCGATCGGTGATCGGTGAATCACATCGCAACAATGCAAAGGGCCATTGACATATGTGACGTGCGATTGCGATTAGCAATCAAGGCATGAACCCGATGAGTTTATGAATGCAATTTCATATAATTTGAAATCTAGGTTATGTGGATTTCTTTGTATTTCAGTATATTTGGGTTTTTCAACCTCCTGCCTATGATATTGAGATTTGTGATGACAGGATGGATCCGATGGGTTTATAAACGTGATTTTATAAATTTTGAAATCCATATTTTCAATGTATTTTCGTATTATCTCTGTGTATTTGAATTTTGTTCTGTTTTCAGGAATTTGTCCAAAGAAAGGCCACCTGTTTCTTTTCATTGTGAAATGGTCCCTATTCCTATATTGTTTGGTTCCACGTTGTAATAGGGCATTTCTGTAACAATGATGCGTTATGTAATATGCAGAGCCACAGATCCAGTGAGCCAGATCGCCAATCATAGAGCCACAAAACCATAGAGACAGAGGGCCAGTTGAAGAAATGTAGAGGTAGAGGAATGATTGCACATAAAGAAATGGACAGGAAGCTGCAGAGTCAGAGGATCCTTCAAAGGCTAGAGAGCCAAGCGAAGAAGCTAGTCTCCCTTTAGAATTTTTCCCTTGAGAGAGCAAGTTTCCCTTCAGGGAGCTCATAGCTGGGTAAAGAGCCACTAGAGGTTAGAGGCAAAGCCGTAGGTCCAGAGAAAGCCAAAGAAGCCACCAAAGTTTGGGGCGATGACAAAGGGTTGATTCCTTGGAGAGCTGAGCGCAACCAGAGCTAGAGCAAGAGCCAGAGCCAGAGCCAGAGCCAAAGCCAGAGCCAGAGCCCAGAGCTAGAGCCAGAGTGAGAGCCAAGAGCCAAAGCCAAAGCCAAAGCCAAAGCCAAAGCCAAAGCCAAAGACAGAGCCCAGAGCCAGAGCTAAGACCCGAGAGAGAGAGAGAGCCAAACGGCCAGGGATAAAAATGGTATTCTAAGCCCAATGGCTCAGTTGTAACCTACTAGAGTTTAGTGTGCAACTTGTAAAATAATTCAGCCAAAATCCCAAAGAGTCTAATCAAGTTGATTAGAGCTCAAGGAGACATGACCCAAGAGGTTTGGGTGAACTCCATATTATATTGTTGTTATGTGTGATTGCTTATTGCTGCATTGTATTTGCTATTATATGTTTTATATCAGTTCAAGCAAATAAAATTAAAGCACTTAATAGTTAAAGTACGAACACAAGCATACACCTATTTCAAATTATTTATTCCGCAAATTATCACTCATAAGCATAGATCTTGGAATATATAATCTTTGGAGTGGGAGAGGTTCTTGTAAGTATGACAAGAAGCCTTTAGTGCCCCACTTCAGATTAGGTACGATAGGATCCAAATGTTTTAAATTAGGTAAATGGTTGTAACAATTTCTGGAATTTTCTCAAAGTGGAAGCTTCCATAATTTCTCTTTTTCCCAAATTTCTAGAACCAACACGAGTGCAAAGGGGAGAAACCTATAGCTGATCAACGCGTGCCACAATGGAGCAACTTGTAGGTGAATGTTTTCCAACAAGAGGCCAAGGAGCATTGGTCCTAAATCTAGCTTAGATGATGTAGTTTCAGGCAGAAACTCTGGGGAATGAAAGAGACATGCTTAGGGATTTGTGCAAGATGATGATAAGGGGGAATAGGATGTTGACTGATCCCATTAGAAGGCCTATTGATCGTATGTGACAAAATGGCCTATAATAGTACCCATGGAGCTTTATAACATAGCTTGTTGCAGTATTTACAATGACCATTGCTAAAACATGAAAAGCATATTGTTTACTGGAGATTTATGACACAACTAATTATGGTATTTACAATAACAACCACATACATACTCAAGCACATTTTATTCAACCAACAAATAATCATACTATCTATGGATCTTTATAAATTTAGCTCAATATAATATTTATAATAATATACACATATATACATATGCACATTTTCTCAACTAGCAAATAAAATTATACGATGCCCGTATCAATCAACAAGGAAATCCAGAGGCTCACACCTCCACCCTCGAAAGTAATATCAAGATTCACCTCCTTCCCAGGAATTCTAGAATCCACTACCAAGAGAAAATTTCGCATCCAATGTACAACAATACAACCCTGCACCACTTTTCCTCTCAATGAACAATTAACGGCTCATTGTTCCAGGGCACACTCCCAATGTGCATTTGATTCCTTCTGGCAATGCTAATGACAAAAAAAAATCCATCTCTGACCTTTCCTTCTCTACTACACAGTCCCTTGGGAAATCCATTCACCCTCTTTTATGAAGTCACACACCTTCCAAGTTCCATAGGCATCCCCTTCTCTGCTACATAGTCACTCGGGCAACCCCTCACTTGGCAAGCCTTCCTCACATCAAAAGGTCCAAATCCAAGGCATATCCCTACCTCAAAAAAATCATACCGATCATAGCATTTTCATGGAAATTTATGGACACTATTGGGTACTAGTGTCCTACAATGGCCCTGCTCTTGAAGTGCTTGACCAACATACTAATGCATGTTCCAATTCCTTTTACTATTGATGCTAATTATTGCAATCAATCTCAACCACCCAAACCAGGAATTTCTATGCTTTCCTATACCAAGCACATAACTTCCACTAGACTCAAAACAAATTGAAATAAATTCACACCATACCTAATTGATGGCTCTTAAATATGGTACACTTGAACTTATGTTCACTTCCTATCACAACAAGCCAAACCAGGTCTTGACCAAATCATCATGTATAAACATATCACATCAGGGTAGCTCAAAACACAACCACCATAGATCAAAATCATGAATCACATGTAATCAGCATAAACGAAAAATTTAAATCACATGTAACCATCATAAATAAGAATCATAGATCACATGCATAATAAAACTAAAATAAAATATTGATACTTATCCTTTAATCCATCATTTGCTTCTACCTTTGTCCTTTGTCCTTTCCTTACACACATCAGATTGGTTGCCACACCCATCAAACACCTAGTGTCTTCTCTTCAACCACATACACATACATACAATGTAGATCACAAGCATACACCCACATACGACATCCAACACTAGAAAATGCATGCATGTACACCTTACATACAACACATACACCTACACTTGCATACAACACAACACATACATCTACACTGGCATACAACACAACACATACACCTACATCCGGTGTACATCACAAGAAATACAAATACACTTGGTGTACAATACAATACATACATACACAAAGTACAACACAACGAATAAAAATGTCACGATACCACGACTATAGAATGCACATACATAGTACCACTCATACACAAAACAACATGTACAACATGCACATAATACCACATGTGCACAACATGGCATGTACGGCATGCACACAATAGCACATGTACAACAGTACCACATGTACAACATGTATAGAATACCACTTGTACACAACACCACTTGCACAACATTTCACAACACAACTTGCACAAGGTGTACACATCACCACCTAAACAACATGTACTCAACACCAAATGTATACAACACCACCTTCACAACACCATATGCATGACATGTATACAACACCACATGTACATAGAAGCACATGCATGACATGTACACAACACCACCTGCACACAACAGCCCATGTACAACATGTACACGACACCACATGCACACAAAGCACCATATGTACAACATGCAAACCACACCATATGTACACAACACTGCATATGCAACATGCACAAAGCACCATTTGTACACAACGATGCTTATCCAACATGCACATAACAAATATCCACATGTGCACAACACCATATATACACAACATCACATTTCCAACATGCACATGACATCATCTATACACAACACTACATAACAACATGTACACAACACCGTATATACATAATATTGCATAAACAACACCACAAAGCACCATATGTACAACATGCAAACCACACCATATGTACACAACACCGCATATGCAACATGCACGAAGCATCATTTGTACACAACGGTGCATATCCAACATGCACATAACACATATTCACATCTGCACAACACCACATATACACAACATCACATTTCCAACATGCACACGACATCATCTGTACACAACACTACATAACAACATGTACACAACACTGCATATACACAATATTGCATAAACAACATGCACACAACACGATCTATACATAGCACTGCATAAAAAACATGTACATAACACCATATATACACAACACTGCATGCACACAACATCACAAGTGCAACATGTACAACATATACATAACAGTAGTACTGCACATCCGGAGACTAGACACTGACTCTATCAAGCAACCTTACTTTCAGTGTCTTTCGACTATTCATGCTTGTTCCAACATTTCACAAATTGCATTGCTTTCATCCCATTGATGTATCCCTCAGCATCACCTTCCATAGCATAAACGTAGGAATAGTACAAGAATGTAACATCAATTCATATCCATATGATACTGACCTTGTAGATCTGTCAAGGTTACTCTTCCCACTTCATTCCTCATAAAAAAGGAACCTCATCATGCCATTCACTTGCATAAGCAATCGTTCCTCCACAAGAATGACCCCTGACAACCCTGTCATATAGTGACATACATACATACATACATACATACATACATACATACATACATACATGCATATATACACAGGGGCTTCACTCAATGAACCTCTGTCATATCACGTGCATTTGTGGCATATTAAACAATAACCTTAATTTTACCATGTATTAGAAAATATCTCTAAAAATCACATTATTTAACCCCCTATCGATACAAACCCAATACACCTTCCCAATTAAAATAACCCCTACTTACAATAGATATTACAGGTATCCATTTTTTCATTAAATTTGTTCTCCAATTTTTATACCTACCAATATAAAGACTCTTTATCCCCCAATATATTATGTCATTTTTTACTCAATATAAATCACCCAATATGAATGCACGTGGTATGGTATTGCTTCCCTAGTGAAGCCCCTATGCATATATATAAATACTAGCATAAAAAATCATGATCCTGTCAGGAAACGACAAATATACTTACATATATATATATATATCAACATTAGCATAAAAATAATCATGATGCATGATTTCTTTTCCAGACACGATATACATACATACATGTATACATATATAGACATCAGCATAATCATGATCACAACATCATTTCCAGATATCATAAGGTCAAGGTTAAGAGAACTCCCTTTATTCGTGCAACACATGCACAACATTGAGAACAAAAGTCCCCAACATATCCAATGCATTTTATGCCTCAAATCCATTTACTCCACCTTTTCTATTACCCTTCTCATGATTGTCCTACCATCATCCATTGATCCTAATGGACCCAACCAATCCAACAACTGTCATACTCTTGCCTTCATCTTCCCTTATATATGCACCGACTTCATCTAGGTATTACATCACTTGCTAAACTTCATTCAGCTCTCCCTGAGCTCCACTAAATTCTATCTTTCCCAACCAATTCCTAAGACCCTCAAAAGCTAAAAGGAAAGCACAAGAAAATGAACAAAAAGAAAACGATGAAAACTGATAGCAATACAACACCACAAAAAAATTAACATGACCATGCATAGGATGTAAACAAAACCACAAATCAAGTGCAACCAAATCACAAAATACCAAAAGCACAAAACTCTCAATAGGAACCATTACTTAACCCAATGGTTCCCAACACCTCTAGGGGAAAGCTCAACCTGAGCCTTCTTCAAGATTTCATAGTAGTCTCTATTTCCATGCAATTCCTACATCATACTATCATAAACAATTAATTGTGAGTGTATAAATAAATATAACAATACATCGGTTTCCTTACCTTGTTGTACCCAACAAGGTGAGCTGTAACTGAACTCGTACATATATCATCTCTCAAGCAACTCCATTCCCTTGAATAATCCATCCAAGGCTGAAAACCAACTTAATGTATCTATAAAATACATGATTAGGAATATAACATATATCCACATAATAAATAAGACCTTTTGTATTCAAACAATTCATTCATTTGGAATTTAAGTTTCCAAATATAGTCAAAGGAATTCTCACCCAATTCCTTTCTTTTACCTTGCTGCACATGAATCTTACTATGCACTATTACATCACCCAACTGTTAGTTATATAAAAAAAAATCAACTATTACCTTGTCACACTAATTCCAATCATGTTTCCCTTAATGTATCTCAAGGGAGGCTATCTTGTCTGCACAATCAATCTAGATTAACACAATATAAATTCCCACATATCAACTCAAAGATAAATAAGGTCATGATATCCATAATGGTAACTAGTTAACATGTTCACATCATAAGCTCATAAACAATTGTCATTCATGCATAACAATCACATATGCACAATCATTCTAGATTAGTATGACATAATATCACAATATATTAACTCATAACAGAATGTCATAACCATAATCATCTGCACAGGTCAATCCAAATTAACACAAAACATAATAACATCAAGACCTCAACTGTAATGACTACAACCATCATGCATATGACCGCAATGCATATAACAACAAGTTACTATCCTTCATGACTATTTGACACAAGTGCATATGACTACACTGATCAACTAGCGTTTGACATACATGTAACCACAATAACAATATAATGACAAGCATATAAGTAATCCTAATGCTTATAATAACTATTAATCAACATACCTGCATACCCACCATACAAACCTGTATGATGATCTTCTCTTACCCCGAGGTCCAGTGCTCAAACCTCACTTTGATGATCTACATCTCCTACTCTATCTCAGCCAACACATTAACATTATAACATGTAGAAACATCATGATGCCACAAACTACATACAATGTCCTCACATTTCATGTTTGACCTACTATACATGACAATGCATGCATAACAAATTCATATACAACTGACATGCATTTATGACTAAAGCATCCCAACAACAACATCATCAACTCCTACATGGAAACACAATTGTAACAATGACCACCACCATGCATACATAACAAGCACATATACAACCTTCATGTATGCATTACAAGCACATTCCACCCATCTAGTCTAATTGTTGAACCATGCTCTCATACCACTGTGTTATCAGATATCACCCAAAGAGAACAAAAACTAGACACCGCCCAAAGAGAATAGAAATCACTCTGATACCACTCTATGGTATCAAATATCACCCAAAGAGGACAAAAACTAGACACCACCCAAAGAGAACTGAACTCGCTCTAATACCACTATGTAACCACCGTCCTCCCACATTTACCCAAGTTAACCAGCTTTCTAGGGTAAACATGTGACAAGAGGCTATTATGATATAATTCAAATCCCATTTTATAGCTAAGGAAGTGGAACTAATAAAAAACAACCGATCTGACCTTCTACACATGCTATAAAACATTTGGGATCCAACCAACCCTTCAAGGTGACCAACCCCTAAGGTAACTTGACATTTTACTGACCTAGATCCTCAGTTTCTCCCATGACATGGGCATGCATGTGACTTGGAAACTCAAGTCACTCCCATAGCAAGGGCATGCCAGTGACTGGGGACTTTTTCAGCTAGTTTTGAGCCAATGAACCCAGATTTTGTGCCACATTTTCAGGGCCACGACTCAGATCACTACCCACAATTTCATGAAACATTCAAAAATGATTATTAACATCAAAACAAAGGTACTAATGAAAACAATTGATCAACGACTTGAATGGAACCCTACTAGCCATGATAGGAATTTCGTCAAACATGTCACAAATATGTAATCTACAAGTCATAACAACATATATGAGCATAAGGGTCTCATACTTATCATAGATTTGTAAAGAAGCATTGACGCCTTATCACAATAGCTGCAATATCATATATTATGTCATATATTCATTGTTCATTCATTTTATAATCAAAACATTATGAGAGGCATACATCAAGTTTGTCATAAAACATGCTCATAACCAACATATAACCAACAAAATAACATGGATATAACAACCAAAAAAACCACATATAAACAAATATATTTACCCATCAAATACAAGAGGAAAGAAGCTCTCAATAACATATGCAAAATGAAACCAAGTATGGGACTTCAACGTACCACCTGACAAAAGATTGGCTGAACCAAATATTTCTTTAATCCAATTACCCTCATGCCATATTCCAAGAATGAATGTGGGATCTCATTAAAGAACTCAAGGAAAACCATACCAAGGCTTCCAGAAGCCAAACCACCTCAACTCTCAACCATTCATTCCACCTCATGGTCAGACATCACTAACCATCACCAGATTGGTCTCTACCCAAGTTGTCCATGGCTCTAGAGAATTTTTTCCAATCAGAGCTTCTAGGACTGGTAACTCAACCCATAGTTGTTGTTGGGCTTCGAAAGCATTTTTCCAACTAGGGATTCCATGGATAGTAACTCAACACACCAAGGGATTCTAGAGCACTTTTCCAACCAAGGCTTCTAGGACTGGTAACTCAACCCAAGTTGTTACAGGGCTTCCAGAGAATTTGTCCAAGCAAGGCTTCCAAGACTAGTAACTCAACCCATAAAAATAAGGAACATGATAGCCAACTAGAAACAAAAGGAAAGACACCCACAAAACAATGGCTATCCAGGAAATGGAAAGGCTAGGAAAATCCACTGACAATCTAGGAAATCCTCCATGCCAATGAAAAATCATAACCAAGACACCACATGCATGTGCCATGCATGCCAAAACTAGCAAGGAAATCATACATGCAACTTGGTACCTACAAGAAAAACCCATTGTATTTGTTGATCTTGATGTCCTCTTGTAATTTTCTACTCTTTTGTTTCCTTCTTTCTCCAAATCCCAAGTATGTCATACTCCTCGAAGAGTGCTCCAAGAAAACTCTATGTGTCCAAGAGTATGAGAGAGAGTATAATAAAGAGCTCCAAGCTAAAACTGAAAAAAGGTCTAACACTGCAAAAAAAAAAAAAACCATGAATTAATCCTCAAAAGCCTTTTTATCATTGAGGCCTATATTTTCTTCAATTTCCATTATTTTCCTTCATTTTCCTCCTCACATGCAACCTGTGACCTTTCACCTTCCTTTTCTTCTATTTTCCATTATTTTCATCAATAAAATGCCAATTAGTGCCTCATGCCTTTCCAAATCCATTTCAATTGCCTTTGCCAATTTCCTTAGCCATAATAAACCAAATGAATACCCATTAGGATGTTTTTCCTACCATTCATCTTGGACTATGTGTCCCATGACCTTGGTCTTATATTTTTTTTTACATTGATTTTTAACTAGGGGTGTTACATTAACCCCATCAAGTGACTTTTCTGGAAGTCTCTAGAGTAAAATCTATTTACCCTAATTAATACTGACTAATCAAGCTTATTCCCCCAAGTTAGACTTTGGAAAATTAATTAACTTCTTAATTAAATCTAATCAATGCCTCTTCTTGCGAAACATTTTATGGGTATTGGAGAAAATGTCTTCTCTAGCCTCATAGACACAATTTGGGACTAGAACACATGTCTAAGATACACAAACTAACACCGTACATTAGAGATGAGAAGATAAAGATTCAAAGGTACCTCAGTGGGATACTACATGCTTACCGAGATAGAATTGAGTTTAACGAGCCAAGAACCTTATATGACACCATATGAAAGGAAAAATACTACTACGATCAATCCAAGCATATGGTCGAGTTCCAAATATATTAGAGGAAGAGAGATGAATTTAGTTTCAAGGGAAAAGGGATGAAATCCTCAATATATAAGCAAGAAGGGAGGACCATGAAATTCACCACCCCTATTAACAGTGAGTTTCAATAGAAATTCACTATTACCAATAGAGATCGACCTATGAAACCGATAAGAGAAGAGGCTGAGGGATTGAAGAAAGGCCTTTTCAGTGTTGGATATGTGGAGAGAACCACTCACGGAAGGACTATCCCCAACAATAGAAAAAGATAAATAAGTTGTATAATGTGGAAGGAGAAGTAATGGTGAATGATGTGGCTCTAAATTTGCCTTGAATTTATGCTGCATTGGACAAGAGGAATGCAAAATATCAAGCTTTAGTGATTGAGATGGAAGGTTCAGTCATTAACCAACCTATCTCAATTTTAATTAACCTATGATACAATTTTAGTTATATTACCCTTAAGGTCACAAAGAGATGTGCTCTGAAAAGGAAAACTCATGAGAAATCATGGTTGGTCCAAATAGCCACAGGGAAAAAAAGGTGTGTGACATACTTAATGAAATCATGACTCGTAATGATAAGTGGCATGTCCACTACAACCTCCCTTAATATTTTACCTTTGGGCTTGTAGGATGCGTTGACACCTAATCCTCACGATTGGGTGAATTTATGTAAATAGTTAAATTAGGAATGTGAACAGTCATCAGAAGATGAACTGAGCAGTCACACCCTTTTGTATATAACAATAGCCTACCTAATGAAATAAAACGAATCAGTTTTACTTCCTATTGGAGTTACTACCTGGCCTGACATGGTATCAGAGCCAACTCCTTGTTTTAGCTATTATGCTCCTATAACTCCTCTGTCCTGTCTTGACATGATACAGTCCTGAGTTACCTTCCAGTGCTGCTCTGCCTCTGCCTTATTCCAGCGCTGCTCTTCCTCTGTCTTATTCTAGTGTTGCTCTGCCTTTGCCTCTACCTTATTCCAGCGTTGCTCTACCTCTGCCTTATTCCAGTGCTGACAGAAGCGCTGCTTGAAACCTTAGCGTGCTATCTTGATATTAAACGTTGTCCCATATTAAACGTTGTTCCATATCGAACCTTCTTCCCAACACGCTGCCCATGATATTGTTTAGTGCAGCTCCTTGCAGGTGTCGCCGAACATTCCTTAACGCTGTTCCATATTTTGTTTCATTGCTGAACAATGGAAGTCTATTAATTCTGCCAACAACACAGCAATCGCACACAGCGTGGCTGACACAATGGTCTGGAGAGTTTAAAAGTGTTGTGCGACACTATTTTATACCTTAACCTATTCAAAAGGCCATAGTATAATTGGAAGGAACTGCGTATCAAAGGGAAGTCAGTCAAATAATTCTCTGCATTTTGAAGAACGCCTCTATCCAAGCAGAAGGCAAACAATGTTTTTGATGTATTGGGTCCCCTCGGCGTGAAGTAAATGGCTCATTTCGAGTCTCGACGGTATATGCCATACATTTTTTTAAACGTTGAATGCCATACAGAAAGTATACTGGAAGCCTCGGCCAGAGGTTTTATATTTTTATAAATTTTCGCTGAATTTCAAAAAATGCGTTTATTCACTAGATTGTGGGAGCGTTTTGGCAGTCAATTAAAATTGGTCCGTGCTGATACTGTACATTTTTTGCGTTGAACGAACATTATTTCAAGTGTTGGATGCTTAGAGGCTGGTTCTCTGAAACGATTTTCTTTTTTAAATCAATTGTGCACAAAAAGTTACGCTGACATTTTACATGTGCTGAAGTTTTTAATGTTGTGCTGAAGTTTTTTTAAATGTTGGATGCCACTGGTGAGATTCAGAAGAAGCATGAAATAAAATATAAAAGAAGATAAAAAAAATAAAAAATAAAAATCATTTTTTCATAATATTGCCATTATAGTGCAGTTTTTCTTTAACACCAGAAGTGAAAATATTTTATATATTGGCAGCAGAAGTATTTTTACAGCTCTTGGATTTTACAATGTATTCAATCATATCTATGGTGGGAATAGTTCTCACTAGCAAGGAGAACTATCCTGAATGGTCTTGGATGATAAAACACACCCTCATCTTCAATGAGTTGTGGAAGGGAGTGTGTGTCGGAGAAGGAGACAATGACCCAGTACAGCCTACCTCAGACAAAGAGCTCATCATTTGGGAAAACAAGAACATCAAAG
>APFE031625708.1:68806-89097 GCA_000404065.3 Pinus taeda | reverse complement strand
GGAATGTTGACACCTAATCCTCACGATTGGGTGAATTTATGTAAATAGTTAAATTAGGAATGTGAACAGTCATCAGAAGATGAACTGAGTAGTCACACCCTTTTGTATATAACAATAACCTACCTAATGAAATAAAACGAATTAGTTTTACTACCTATTGGAGTTACTACCTGGCCTAACATGATGTTTTAATCGTTTATCATTGGCTAGCTTCCTATAATACCAAAATTGACTACTAGAACAAGTTGTTGGAGTGCTTAGTGATGAGGATGAGCAAGTGACAATGCAAGGAATAAGGAATCCTTTCATGGTCAGGAAAATCTTAACAATGCAAGTGAAAAAAGGAAGGAGAAAAGGGTGTGCCTTATATGCAGTCTAGGCGACCAATGAATTAGAGAAAAACAAGGAAAAAATGGAAGACCACCCTATGTTAAGGAAATTCAGTGATGTGTTTTTGGAAGAGATATGTGGTTGACTACCCAGGAGGGAGATCGATTTTTCCGTCAAATTTATTCTAGGTCCAATTCTAGTATCGAAAGCCCATTATAGCATGAGTACACCAAAGTTTGTGGAGCTAAAATTACATCTAAAAGAAGTTTTTGACCAGGGGTGTATCAAACCGAGTTTGTCACCTTGGGGAGCACCCTTTCTCTTTGTAAAGAAGAAGGATGACACAATGCATTTCTGTATTGAGTACTGGTAGTTGAATAAAGACACAATGAAGAACAAGTACCCTTTACTCAAAACTAGTGACTTGTTTCAGTAGCTAAGAGGGGATGCAACATTCTCAAAATATATCTAAGGTCAATTTACCATCAGATTTTGATTAAGGATGAAGACATCCACATGATAGCATTCAAGACTCGATACGCACATTATGAGTTTGCAATGGTGCCATTTGGGCTTACTACCCCAACCAAATTTATGTGTTTGATGAATAATGTCCTTAACCCATATATGGACAATTTTGTGTTAGTTTTCATGGATGACATCTTAGTTTATTTGAAAATGAGAGAAGGCATGAAGAGAATCAAAAAGAAATTTTACAATTATTGAGAGAGCATAAGGTTTATTCCAATGTCAACAAATGTGATTTATTCCAATCGTAAGTTAAGTACTTGGGACATATCATTTCCAGGGAAGAAGTGGTAGTGAAGCCTAAGAAGATTAAAGCCATCATGAAGTGTCCCACTCCCAAAAATGTCACATAAGTTAGATCTTTCAAGGGATTGGCTAGCTATTACTAGCATTTCATTCGATATTTTCAAAGATTGGTCATCCAATCACAACATTATAAAAGAAAGGGATTAAATTCCAAAGGACATCAAAGTGCACAATTCAATTTGAGAAGCTCAAGAAATTACTCACACATACACCTATTCTAAGAATAGTTGATCGAAAGGACTAGGTAGGGTCATGATGCAAGAGAGACATGTAATTTATTATGAATCAATAAAACTAAATGAAAATGAGAATAACTATGTCACTCATGACTTGTCACTTGAAACGATAGTGTACACATTGAAAATGTGGAGTGTTAAAGGCCATTTTGTCAAATCTAGTCAATAGGCCTAGAAATAGGATCATTCACATCCTTTGAATACTTTGTCATCCTCCCTACACAAATCCCTAAGCTTGACTCTTTCAAAACTTTGATTTTCTTCCTGAAAGCACCTTGTTTCAGTCATTTTAAGTACCAACGCACACTAGCCACTTACTGGCTAGTGTTGACTCCCAGGTTTCCCTACTCTGCAGATGCACTGATTACCAGCAGGTTGCTCAGTTTTGTGAGTGTGTTGATTCTAGAAATTCAGGAAAACAAAAAGAATCTAGAATCTTCCTCTTTTGAAAACTTCCAGGATTTATTCTAACTATTTACCTCAGATAAAAATATCAAATCCTTTCCTATCCTACCTCGGATTTTTCATCCCTTATCCATTGAGATCATCCTCCCATCATGAGTGGATCTCAAGCCTATATTGGTAAAAGGATAAGAATTCATAAACTAACTCCTTCACCTATATATTTATTGCCTTCCATAGGCAAGGTTGTTGGATTTTGGAGAGTGATTATACCCTTATTTTGTTGATGTGATAGATATCATTCCATGCATTAAGTTGATTAGAGGTTCACTTTGTGACAAGGAAAGGACAAGTCAACTTGGAGGAGATCTTCTACAAGATCAACACCTACTTTTGGTTGTGAACCACTCCATTTCTATTAATGGAAAGAGTTCTTTGTTTTCCTATATCTGATGTTATGGTTTCATATATTTCAATACCATGTTGATCTATTGAATAAAGTGATTAGATGATGCTGCATATATTCTGTAGATAGTTGGCTTGCGTTATCTGACTGTGAAATTCTAATTATAACGAAAAGAGCTAAGACTAGAGCATACAAGCCAAGGAAGGAGGGAATTATAAGACAAATTCCAGGTAGGCTTCATCCGTTTATATATTTAATTTAAGGAAAACATTAGTCTCCTTAGCTTTTTGTTTTTGTAAGTTAGTCCACCAGGCCTAGGGAAGATACTTATGCTCGTAGTTGTAGATTCTGGATAACAAATTGGTGACTCCACTGGGATCGATATAGACAGTCTATATCAATGTGATGGTAGTTGAATCCCCTTTTTATTTTAATTTACTCCTTGGGTGTAACTATGTGTATGTCATGGGAGCTCTTGTCTCTTCTTTATTTCCTATGATATGTTCCTGCATGAAGGAAGAATCATGACCATTGACCAACTTTCATTCATTGGTCCTAATTTTTATCCCCAACAATTGAATTCCCTAAATGGTACTTATATGTAAGCGGTATCTTCCCCACCACAGGTTAATTATGTGGCAATCTGTTCCATGCCCACATCTACTGATGATCTAGTAGGTGATGTAGTGTATCATGTACTGGGGGTATTGGAGCATGATCTTTCAATTAGATCCCTTGATATGTATCCATTCTAGAGCATTGTTATCCCATCTGATGAGAACCTCTTGGAATCTATGGCCTTTTTCAAGTCATGATCAAGGATATGAGCAAAGTTCTTTTCTTATGCCAAGCTCATTAAAAAATGAAACAAGTTCACGAGAAACATTCATTTTCTTGTGTCAAGCTCCTTAAAAAATGACACAAGGTCATAAATAAAAATTCCTTTTTATTGTGTCAAGCTTGTTAAAAAATGAAACAAGCTCTTATGATGATAGTTCTTTTACTATGTCAACCTCATTAAAAAATGAAATAGGTTCCTATGAGCATAGTTTCCTCTATGTTTCAAGCTCACATAAACATGAAAAAATCTTGAGCATAGTTCTTTTCCTGTGTCAAGCTTGTTAAAAAATGAAATAGATCCCCTTCCAATTCGAGACTTTGATTAGATCTCGTAAATTCACAGTTGATTCTGTCACTTGATCTCATAAATGAACCTTCATTCCATCCACCTGTTGGTAACCAGCAACCTACTTAGGTGAATGAAATGAAGCTTGGGGGGCATGTACCTCGAATTGAGTCATTATGTTGGGGGCATGAAAACTTACCTCAAGCATATTTTTTTCCTATGTTTCAATATTTTCTAAAAATGAAATAAATTCCAAGCATAGTTTTTCTCATGTTTCAAGATTTTATAATAATGAAACCAATTCCAAGCATAGTTTTTCTCATGTTTCAATCTTGTGAAAAAATGAAGCTATCTTCAAGTATTGTCAAGCATAGTTTCCCATGTTTCAAGCTTGTGTGAAAATGAAACCATTCTCATCCTACCTCTCATGATTGCCATTTTTTATCAGCCTATTTCTTTCCTCGTTCCATTGTCACCATCTGCTTGGCCAATAATATTCTTTCACTTGCTTTTTAACCTTTCCTAGCAAACAACTAGGATGAGTGGTCGTGTTAGCCAACATCTTAACCTCTACGTGTTTTGATTAGTTCCATCACAACTAGAACGAGTTTCTATCCTTAAATTCCACTCATTCCTCTAGGAGGAGTCCTCTTTCATCTCTTTTCAGACTCCCAAAATATGGAAAGATTGTCAAGCACTTGTCTTTTTGAACTCGTTAAAGTAAATGAAAAGACATCTACTCAGTATAAGTTTAACCCTTTTCCGAACTGAGATAGACTACTTACAAAAAATGAATACCTTAGTCAAAAATGGCCAAGGGGTTCTCTTGGATATTATTTTCTCCCTTTTTAGACGTAAGGGACTATCTACGAAAAGGAACATCTAGAGTTTTATTTTTCACCTCTTTTTCAAACTCTCTAAACATGAAAAATATGTCAAGTTATACCCTTCTCAGACTCGTTAAAACATCAAACAATGATGGAATTATTGTTCATGATGGGACCAAACCACTCTTCTCTCGGTTCATTAAATATTCTCAGAGGGATTCATCTAAAGGATGAACTTACAGATAAAGCATATGTTATCCTCCTCAAGCTTGTTAAAAAATAAAGATGCGTTGACCAATATGGTTGGGGAAATCGGGAAAGTAGGTTACTCCTTTTGTTAATGGCAGCAAGTCTCTCTTGAACATGAAATTATTCCACTTCATCTTTGTTGTTGTTGGGTTTGGAAATATGCTTGTATTTTGGTTTATCATACCTTTTCAAAGCCTACACTTTTGGTTTTGGGTCAATGTTTCCAACTCCATTCAATGTCATTGTTGTGTTTAAGAGAAGTCATTTAGTCAATATCTACTACAATACTCTTAAGCCTTCATTCCATGATTTCCTTTCCTTATCTAGTTCTATATTAGCATCATTCTTATCATTCTGTCTCAAATCAGCATACCCATTTCATGTCGTTGATGGGGGATACATCAAGGCCCTCCTACAATAGGTCGTTTCATATCGACATCTACTCATTATCCAGGAATTTGACTTATAAAAACACCTTAGTACCTTGGTTCTTATATACATCAATGGAAATTTTACTCACTCTCGGCGATAGGTTTACGTCATTGGCCTTCGACCGAAATATTCTCTGTGGTTTTAGACATCAACTCATTTATTCACACCATATGGATTGTACTAGAATACCTTGAGATCCATTAACATCATCGGTGGTTCCTCTCGCACCTGTTAATGACTTACATCATTGACCAGTAATCATATGGTGTCTACCATGTTCGATTCCATCTCATTGATTCACATGGTTAGACTCGTAGATTTGTTGGTCATGCGAACAATATAGAAGACCCCAAATATAGTTTCATCAATCTAAGCTATGATTTCAAGAGTGATACATGATAACAATGTATGATGGCTATGATCATACATATAGTAGTCCATTCATGGGTCCACCATCAGTCATCTATGGATGTGTCTTTGATCATTGTACATGTAATGTTAGATTATGTGATGAGTATGGTTATCCTCCCTCAACAAAGATGTCATGATGTAAATGTATTGTAATAGATGATGATCTCATTGGTTGTTCTTGATCCCGACTTGTCACAAGGTAAAGCACTTTAGTCATCAACTATCATTAATGACTTTACGCTTTAGGGGGGAATATTTTATAGGCCATTTTTCCTCATCTGGTCAATAGGCCCGCAAAAAAGATCATTCACATCCTTTGAACACTTACTCATCCTCCCTACACAAAGCCCTAAACATGACTCTTTCTAAACCTTGAGTTTATGCCTCAAATCACCTTGTTCTAGTCATTTTAATGATCAACGTACCCTGGCCCCTTACTAGCCAATGTTGACTACCAGGTTTCCCTTCTCTGCACCTACGTTGATCACTAACAGGTTACTTAGTGTTGGGGGTGCGAAATTTGGGAAAACAAAAAAGAATCAGGAAGCTTGTTCTTCCAGAAACTTCCAGGATATGTTGTAACTATTTACCTTGAATAAAAATCTTGAATCCTATCCTCTCCTACCTTGGAGTTTTCATCCCTTTTCGCTTGAGCTCATCCTCCCATCAAGAGTGGATCTCAAGCTCATATTGATAAAAGAATAAGAATTCATGAACTACCTCCTTCACCTATATATTTACTACCATCCATAGGCAAGGTTGTTAGCTTTTGGAGAGTGATTCCACCTTTATGCTTTTCATGTGAGAGATATCTTTCCATGCATTGATTAGAGGTGCACTTTGATGAGCCCCAAAAATGGATAATTATATGGGCTCATTTAGCCTCCTAATTCAAATTAATACACCATTCTCATTAGTTTATTACATGTTTTTTATTATATTTATGCTAATAGAGTGAATTGGGTTATTCATTATACCAACAAGTCTAATGTGTGCTTTATGCAATCTTTTTGGTCAATTTGGAGACAAAATCAAAGGTTTAAATGAGCACTTGGAAACCAAATTCGTGGAGAGGATTTGTAGGAAGGTTTCCCCTTCATTTATGAGCCCTTACCTTGAATTCTCCACCATCATCTCGGAGTTCAAGGGCCACCACATCAATTATCACAAGGGCAGCAGAGCAAGGGCTAGTAAAGTTGTTGTTAACTACAAGTTTTGGCAGCCAAGTTCCTAAAGTTTAGGATGGTTGTTGGGGTTCTCAATTTTTATAAATAAGAAGGCTTATGGCCTCATTTGGGTTAGGCAATTCATTTAGCTAGTTTTTAGTTCGAGTTTAGTCAATCTTTAGTCAGATTGTAGTTAGATTTTAGTCAGTAAGTTAGCACTCTAGTGCTGCTTTGTTTTTGCTCATTTGTGGAGCCTTTGCTATAAACATTTATGTGATATGGTTATTTTCTGAATAATGGAGATCAGTTTCATTTGGCCTCAGTTTTGAGCATCTTTTTAGGAGCCTATAGCTCTTGGTGTTGGGCCCAACCCAAGTGACAGGACCTCATCCGTGCACTGTTATATGTTTTTTCTGTTGTCTTTAATTACTTTCTTCTAGTAGGTTACAATTTTGTTTAGTTATTTAGTTCATTTTTGATGATAGAAATAGTTTTTCATGTTGAGATTGATTTGATAAGTTAATAACAAATAAGATCTTTAGAAAAAGGCTATCAAGCACCCCTGATCTCACCTCTCCCTCCGTGGGACCATGAGCTGAGACCAAGGTGTCCTTGTTGCCACCAAAAACACTATCTTTGCTTCATCATGCAATCGTTAGTGTTAGATTCTCATTTGCAGAAGTTGATACCAGCTGTGGTTGCATGCTTAGGTTTATGATTTCTTAGTTGCATAGTTACTTCACATGATTTTTTTGCAAATAAACTGTTGTTCATTTTCTTTGTTGTTATTTAGGTCAGATTAGGTTAAAACAGCTAGGGCTTTGGTTTTCTTAGTCTTTGTTGGTTAGTTTTGAAAAATCATGTGCAGAGCACCTGTGATACCTCCTCTCCTACCCTTACCCCATCCATGCAACCTGCTTCAGCCTCTAACTCAGATTCTTGCCTCTCATTTGCCACGTTTTCTCACTTTTCCCTAATTTCTACATTCTTGTGCATCATTGCTCCCTTCATCCTCGAACAAATCCAATCACTCCTCAGCCCCATCCACCAGGTCCTAGACCCCTTAACATCCTTATCCAACCTCCATTTCCACTTTTCCACCATTTTTCCTCCATCAACCCTCCAAAATCCTCTTTTTGGAACATCCTATAGAAAATTACAGAACATCCTGTAGAACCCCTGTAGACTTCCTGTAGAAGCTCACGAAAGTAGTTTCTTGATAGCCAAACTCTGTGAAACTCTCTGGAAGGGTGCTAAGGACCCCTTAGGCCCTCTTCTAACATTCCCAACCTCCTGCAAGAATTTCCTTTCACCAATCCACCTCTGCACAGTCAAAAACCAGTTAAAGCACATGCACAATAATTCTGCCAACTTACTCAAAAAAAAAAAAAAGATGTTTCTTTTCAGATTTCACTTCAGAAGTAGCTTAGTCACATGAATTTTACTTTTCTAAGAGTCAATGGCATTCCTTTCTGTATCTTTCATCATTTTTCTTGCACCAATAGGGTTAGTCGGTAAAACTAGGGTTTGCTAGGGTTTGTATTTCCTTTCCTTTTTTCGCTTCTTTCTGCAAGTAGATTAGCCTCTGTTGAGTTAGCTTCCATCCATCATAGTTAAAAGCTTCTTCTAAGAGCTCATAGAATTTGGCTTAAGCTCCTAGTGGACTTGTGCCAGCTAACCAAGTGACAGCTGCGGCAAGAGCTAGTACTTGTGCATACAGCATCATCACTTCCAAGTTTGTTACGAACTACCAGGCTAATAAAAGTAAAGAAGGGAGTCCCAGGAGTTGCAACATTATTGCTGCAATACTGGGGCCCACCTTCTTTTTTTCGTCGTTTTCAGGGAAGCATCAGAGTATTGGTGATTGCTATTTTTCTTCTATTTTCTACTACAACCTTCTGCTAAGTAGTTTATTTCATTTCCATTCTGCAATTTCATTTCTGCAAAAGTAGATTAGACATTTCCTGCTTTCATTTCATTTCAGCAAGCGTCGATTAGATATTTCCCACTTTCATAGATTAGCATTTCAATTCCAAAATTTCAATTATGCAAGCATAGATTAGCATTTCAATTCTGCAAGCGTAGATTATCCTTTCAATTCCACAATTGCAATTCTGCAAGCGTAGCCTAGCATTTCATTTCAACAAAATAGATTAGTCCTTTCCTGCTTTCAGTTCAATTCCGCATTTTCATTTCAGAAAGATAGATTTTAGTTAGTTGTAGTTAAATGTATTTCAGTTTTGCAGGTACAAGCAAAAAAAAAGCAAAAATCAACCAAAAAGATTTCCTTTCATGCCTTGTAGGAGTAGAGATAATTCAGAAAAATGATTGCACAACACCCCCACTGCGTCACACAGCCAACCTTCTCTCTTCTTCAATGGCTGTGATTAAATAACCCTTAGGTGGAAAACAAGACATATTTGAAGAACCTCAAGGGAAGAAAAAGAAGAAAACATTCTGCTGGAGCAAATGGCTGGAAACAGAAATGTTGGGAGCAGTACCTTATCTAAAAACGAATTTTCAAATCAGATGGAAGATTTCAAGAGCGAGGTGAGGTAGTTTCTTGCCATGTAACTGGATACCTTGCGGATCCAAAGGAAACAAGAGGAAGCCAAGAGGGCTTTGGCCATTTTTTGTCCCAGGTGCACTAGAAAGCATCCTAGGAACGAATTTCCATTGCACTCCATAGAAGTGTGTTTTGTCTGTGAAAGAGACCATCCTACGAATCAGTGCCCTTCCTTGCCTGAGCTTCAAGCTGCATATCAGAGGGCTAAAGGAGTCACTGCACCACTCTATTTCATGAACCAAAGGAGGTCACATGGACCCAGAACTTACTAAGTGGGAATGAAAGAGACATCCCAGACCTATTATAACCCCTATCAAGCCACTTCCATGCTTTCTTGGGGTCCCCCTGCTCATCCTTCCTGGTCCACACCCCCTCCTTGGTCGTATCCTCCTCAATACCATGCTCCTCCAATTGCTCATTCATTTCACTCTTATGCTCAGCCACAGCCTCAATGGAATGCACCTCATTAGGGGTGGAGGCCCCAGTACAACTCTCCTCCCACTCCTTTGCCTCCACCGCCTACCCATCCACAACCCCATTCGCATCCATCTCAAATATACACCCCCACTCAACTACCCATACCACCATTTCCAAACTCGCACATTGGAGTAGCGCAACCCAATTGCAAAGCTGAGGTACAACACTTCCAAACAACTCTTCTTGAGCTCAATGATATTCACCATAGCTCAAGAAGAGTACTACAAGAAAGAGATTATATTGATATCATTGAAGGACCACATCCATCAAAAGAAGATTCAAAAGAGGAGATCAAAGAACCATGGGCTGCACTTGATGAAGAGAAGACATCAAAATCAGAGATCAAGAGATCTCCCTCATGGTTACCATCAAATCCTCTATGTATTCAAGAGAAAACTCAACAAAAAGAGGAAGATGTGAGGGTCATGATAGAAGAAGATATGGAGGATGATCCAGATCAGCAAAGGACCAAGGATATCAAAGCTATATTGAGATATGGTTTTAGATGGTCACTAAGTTGCAGCAGTACTCTTTTCCTCAGCTATGCTTGATCCCTTCAAAGTCAAATCATTTGGTCTCTGAAATCCAGATAGCCGTCAAAGCATGCATTTCAAGCCTCCACATCATTTTGTCTCTAATCTCGATGTGCACATGGCTCCATTGGAAGTATTCTTATACTTGAAAATAATTTTGTTTTTCAAGTAGGGTAGGGTAGAAAAAAAAAAAGAAAAACAAAGAAAGAGAAAAAGAAAAAAAAATGAAAAAAAAGAAAAAATGAAAGTAAGAGGAAAAAATCTAAGGTGAAAACCTCCTCGGAGGAGCCTCAGATTGGCTCATTGATTGAAAACCTCCATGAGGTGGTTAATGGGTTGGAAAAAAGAGAAAAGAGAAAAGAATAAGATCCTTGGGTGAAAACCTCCCTTGGAGGCGCCCAGGGCAAGCAATTAGGGTCAAAACATCCATGAGGCACCCTAGTTGTTTTCAAAAAAAAAAGAGAAAAAGAAAGAAGAAAAGAGAAAAATAAAAATAAACCTAATTTCCATTGAATAATTGCAGGTTGTAGCAAGGAATACATTACAGGTAAGAAGGGTTGCACAAAACGAGGATAGGGGTCTGTACCAGGCTACAAGACATCTCTACAGACACTCCCTTCATGACCACTCGCCTTTTCTAGGATTTGATCACATTCAGGTCGAGATTCCACCTTCTACAGGAAGTTTTGGGCTTTCTACAGGAAGTTCTAGGCTTTCTACAGGAAGTTCCGTATTTCTACAGGAAACATCCTGTAGAACCTTCGGGCAAGCCAAATTCGATTTTGGAAGGGAATATGAAGATTGGAATCTATTTGTTAGGCCTATAGCCATCCCTGTTTCCACCCATCACCATGTGGCACCTTGTTCCATCTCTTCACACCTCCGTCACCCACCTGGTTATGTGTTCTTGCACAGTCATACAAGAAACCCTGTTTTCCTCAGATTGACAGCAAGAATTTTTTAGTGGCAAGTCAAATAACAAAGTCTCGCACACCCTACCTACCCAAGCTCATTTTTCTTACCATGCAAAAAACTGCAAAATGCTTGGAAGCAAAAATACATAGTGCTGAAGTTTTTGTTTTCCCTAGATTGAAATCGTGCATCCATTTGCAAAACTGTTACATGGGGAGTTGTATAGGGATGATGGCAACATGCCCGAGCAATTTTAGCCAATTTCGATGCACAATTTTCAAGACATCAACGTCCATCGCCTTTAGCCATTTTTGCATTTCCTCCATATCCATGCATCCATTTCAAAATCTGTTTCATGGGAAGATGCATATGGGTGATAATAACCTAGCCAAGCAGTTTCAGTTGATTCTGATGCACGGTTTTCGAGAAATGGACCTCTATAATCTTCAGCAATTTTCAATTTTTCGCAAAATTTGTGCATCCATTGATCGTAATTTTTCTATGGGAGGTGCATAATGATGATAGAAACATGCTCAGAAAGTTTCAGGTCAATCCGATCTATCATTTGGGAGCTATGAAGAAAACAAGTCGTTGTCTTGTAAAAATTCAGCATCAGCAGCTTGAGGGTGCAAATCTGAACGTGGAAACAAATTCCTACAGCTTAGATCCAGCCACAGGATACCTACACAAAAAAAATAGCCATGAATCAGCAACCAAGCCATCATGCAACCACAGAAACAAATGCATGCAATAGAAGGAAAGGCCACAACACCTCATAGCAACCACATTCGACTTCCAGGTACATGACTAACCTCATTCCTCTATTGCATGAATGTAATTTGAGAACTGCGTGAACAATGAGATGGTTGTGATTAAAAGAATTGGTGGCTAGCTAACTGGCCACCCTCATCCAGTTCAAACAGCGCTCGGTGGGTGAATATAACATGTGTGCTCAGCCATCTCAGGAAGAAAACTGAAAACAAGTAGTGGTAACTGTTTAAACTCCAGCGTGATTGATGGACGTGATTATAGGTAGAGAACAAATAGTCTGACGAATGTGATGGATGTGATTAGTGGTGGCTGTTTAAATGGTCTATATGGGGCCAACGTGCACTTGGCCATCTCACCCTCCATCAATGGAAATCTCCATAAACAACCAATCGAACTCTCACCTCCGTTGTTTCCATTTTATCATTGTCCCTGCAGCTGCAACAAGCTCCATACCACCTCCATAGCAGCGAACCAATGTTTCTCGTCCATTTTTTAAACCCTCCTGCTTATCGGCACTCTACAAGAAGCACAGTTTCGTTATATAGGAAGGCTTCTACAAGAAACACAAAAAACAACCATGCAAAAAGAAAACCTGGGATTTTCAGTGAATTTAAAGCTCAAAACGAGGTAGGATCGGGGAAACTTCTTTGTGCATGATTTTTTGGTGCAAAATGGTGAATTGAACATGGCATTAAATTAAAAACTAAGAGTAAAAAGTCTGCCTATGCATTGAGAACAGTGGAAGTCTGCCTGCATGATTCATTGAATTTACCTAGTTTTTTTTCTTCTGCATCCGAAATCTCCTCATCAGTTTTTTTAAAATTAAAAAATAAATAAATAAATCCCTTGCAAGGAAAGACATGCAGTAGTAGGGACCAACCTGTGTGTGTGGAAAAACTTGAATTTACATATCTATCAATGTGTTGAAAAAACCAATGTCCTTATGCTCTGCTCTGTAAAAAATTTCTTTCATAAACAGACAGACCAATTCTAGGTGATAGCAGTTTTAACACAAGGGAATTACTGCTATTTGATGTTGTAAGGAGCACATGAAAAATTCCTTATTTGGTCTCAAAAAAAGAAGAAAATTCAGCGATCTTCTGTCGCAGTGAAATGACTGTTTTCCTGAACAATTTTCTTTTTTTTGGTTAAAACACAAACTCAAC
Organism: Pinus taeda; assembly: GCA_000404065.3. Lineage (NCBI taxonomy): Eukaryota > Viridiplantae > Streptophyta > Pinopsida > Pinales > Pinaceae > Pinus > Pinus taeda. The sequence continues at coordinate 76,253 of APFE031625708.1, read as the reverse complement.
ACCATGCCAACTGAAGAAATTGAGAAGAACATTGATGAGGGAGCACAAGACATTCAAGCAGAGGGCAAAACAGAGGAAGAACAGAAGGAAAAATATGAATTTGACATGACCGCCGAGCATGAGACAGAAAAGGAGACAACAACAAAAACAGAGAGGGCGAAAAAGGAAAAAGGTTGGGAAGAAAAAGGCCAAGAAATCCCAAATGAAAGTTGTCACAACCAAGGCAACCACACAGAAATTAAAATGAAAGACACATCCAGCCAAGCAGACCGAAACAGTTGACACCGGACTTTCTACAGGAAGCATGGAAATAGTTTCTACAGGAAGCATGAAAACAGAATAGCAAGAGGAGAAATCACCTGAGATTTTGGCTAGGGAGGCAGCAGCCATGCTTGCCACCATTAGCACACCTCCAAGACCAAAAAGGAAGAGAAAGAGGCAAACCTCCATGTACTTTAAAGCGAGCAGGAGCACACAGATCAAAGTAGGCAGACCCTAGCCACAGTCAAAAAGGCAAATTGTCATTAAGGACACAAAAGTTAAACAAAAGGAGGAGTCTCCTTTGAAGATATCCATCACCTATGAATGAGGAAGCCAAAAACCTTCACTTGGAGAGAGAGAATTCAGATGATGGACTCAAAGACAACTCTATAGGAAGCTAAGACAGTTCTACAGGAAGCTGAGAATTCTCTACAGGAAACTTGGGCTAAGCTAAGAAAGACCGAGAAATTGGAGGAAAAGGTAGCCAAACAATCACAGGAAGAAGGAAAGACAAGGAAACATCTGATGAACAGTAGGAAAGAGATGGGTTGCAGGCTGAAATTGAGGCACTGACAAAAACTGCTACAATAGAAGGGAGCACAAGAAGTGGGAAGAAGTAGAGAGAAAATCATGGTTTCATGATTGAGAAGAGGACATCACTTCAAAAGCTTGGCATAACGGGGAGGCCACTAGGGCCATCAAATATGGAGAGATATATTAGTTGCTCAGAGGATGAGCAACACTTTCAGTAGGGGGTGATGATGAGCCCCAAAAATATATAATTATATGGGCTCATTTAGCCTCCTAATTTGACTTAATCCACCATTCTCATTAGTTTATTGCATGTTTTTTATTATATTTGTGCTAATAGAGTGATTTGGGTTAGTAATTATGCCAACAAGTCTAATGTGTGCTTTATGCAGTCTTTTTGGTCAATTTAGAGACAAAATCAAAGGTTTAAATGAGCACTTGACAGCCAAATTTGTGGAGAGAATTTGTAGGAAGGTGTCCCCTTCATTTATGAGCCCTTACCTCGAATTCTCCACCATCAGCTCGGAGTTCAAGGGCCACCACATCAATTATCACAAGGGCTAGTAAAGTTGTTTTTAACTATAAGTTTTGGAAGCCAAGTTCCTAAAGTTTAGGAGGGTTGTTGGGGTCCTCAATTTGTATAAATAACAAGGCTTAGGGCCTCATTTGGGTTAGGCAATTCAGTTAGCTAGTTTTTCATTCGATTTTAGTCAGTCTTTAGTCAGATTGTAGTTAGATTTTAGTCAGTAATTTAGCACTCTAGTGTTGCTTTGTTTTTGCTCATTTGTGGAGCCTTTGTTGTAAACATTTCTGTGATATGGTTATTTTCTGAATAATGGAGATCAGTTGCATTTTGCCTCAGTTTTGAGCTTCTTTTTAGGAGCCTGTAGCTCTTGGGGTTGGGCCCAACCCAAGTGCCAGAACCTCATCCGTGCACTGTTATATGTTTTTTCTGTTGTCTTTAATTAATTTCTACTAGTAGGTTACAATCTTGTTTAGTTATTTAGTTCATTTTTGATGATGGAAATATTTTTTCATGTTCAGATTGATTTGATAGGTTAATAACAAAGAAGATATTTAGAAAAAGGCTATCAAGCACCCCTGATCTCACCTCTCCCTCCATGGGACCATGAGCTGAGACCAAGGTGTCCTTGTTGCAACCAAAAACACTGTCTTTGCTTCATCATGCAATCGTTAGTGTTAGATTCTCATTTGCAGAAGTTGATACCAGTTGTGGTTGCATGCTTAGGTTCATGATTGCTTAGTTGCATAGTTACTTCACATGATTTTGTTGCAAATACACTGTTGTTCATTTTCTTTGCTATTATTTAGGTCATATTAGGTTAAAATAGCTAGGTCTTTGGTTTTCTTAGTCTTTGTTGGTTAGTTTTGAAAAATCACATGCAGAGCGCCTGTGAAACCTCCTCTCCTACCCTTACCCCATCCATGCAACATTTTTCATCCTCTAACTCAGATTCTTGCATCTTATTTGCCACGTTTTCTCACTTTGCCCTAATTTCTACATTCTTGTGCATCATTGCTTCCTTCATCCTCGAACGAATCCAATTGCTCCTCAGCCCCATCCACGAGGTCCTAGACCCCTTAACATCCTTATCCAACATCCATTTCCACTTTCCTACCATTTTTCCTCCATCAACCCTCCAAAATCCTCTTTTCGGAACATCCTATAGAAAATTACAGAACATCCTGTAGAAATTCCAGAACATCCTGTAGAACCCCTGCAGACTTCCTGTAGAAGCTCACGAAAGTGGTTTCTTGATAGCCAAACTCTATGAAACTCTCTGGAAGGGTGTTAAGGACCCCTTAGGCTCTCTTCTAACCTTCCCAACCTCCTGCAAGCATTTTCTTTCACTAATCCACCTCTGCACAGTCAAAAACCAGTTAAAGCACATGCACAATAATTCTGCCAACTTACTCGAAAATACAAAAAGATGTTTCTTTTAATATTTCACTTCAGAAGTAGCTTAGTCACATGCATTTTACCTTTCTAAGAGTCAATGGCATTCCTTTTTGTAGCTTTCATCATTGTTCTTGCACCAGTAGGGTTAGTCGGTAAAACTAGGGTTGGCTAGGGTTTGTATTTCCTTTCCGGTTTTCGCTTCTTTCTGCAAGTATATTAGCCTCTGTTGAGTTAGCTTCCATCCATCACAGTTAAAATCTTCTTCTAAGAGCTCATAGAAGTTGGCTTAAGCTCCTAGTGGACTTGTGCCAGCTGACCAAGTGACAGTCGCGGCAAGAGCTAGTACTTGTGCATACAACACCGTCACTTCCATGTTTGTTATGAACTACCAGGTTGATAAAAGTAAAGAAGGGATTCCCATGAGTTGTAGCATTATTGCTGCAATACTGGGGCCCACCACACTTTGTGACAAGGAAAGGACAAGTCAACTTGGAGGAGATCTTCTACAAGATCAACACCTATTTTGGGTTGTAACTAACTCCATTTCTATTAATGCAAAGAGTTTTTTTTTTCTTCTTATATATGATGTTATGGTTTCATATATTTCAATACCATGTTGATCTATTGAATAAAGTGATTAGATGATGTTGCAAAGATTTCGTAGATCATTCAATTGTGTTATCTGTCTGTGCTGGTTCTAATTATAAAGGTTAGAGCTATGATTGGAGCATACAAGCCAAGGAATGAGTGAATCATATGACATATTCCAGGTAGGCTTCATCCCATTAACTATTTACTTTAAGGAAAAAATTAGTATCCTTGTCTTTTTGTTGTTCTAGGTGAGTCCACCAGACCTAGGAAGGATACTTCTATCTGCAATTATAGATTCCGCGTAACATGGAGGAACTACTTCCTTGGGATGAATTTTGTGTTTATTTAGACCATGGAGGGATGAGATACTTATTTGAAAAACCCAAGTTAAATGATAAATAATATAGATGGTTGGATTTTATTTTTGAGTTCGACTTTGAAATAAAGTGCATTAAAGGCAAGGAAAAAAAAGTAGTAGATGCACTTAGTACAAGTCTTTAAGTGGATCACTTGGAATCCATGAGCACTTGTGAGTTTAATATCATGAAAATGATCAAGGAGAAACTGATATAAGAAGAGCACTTTCAACATGCAAAATATTTCTTACAATAGGAAACATAGGGGCCATTGAATAAGAAGTATATGCTCATAGATGATGGAATGTTGAAATTCAAGGATAGATGGTATGTAACTTATATGGGCTACTTTAAGAAGTTAATATTTGATAAGTTTCATAAAGAACCTTATTCAGGTTATTGGTTCTCATAAAATAATAACAACCATGAATAAAATGCATTATTGGTCGGGCATGAAAAATGAAGTCGTTGAATACATTGCTAGGTGCTTATAATGTCAACAAGTCAAATTAGAATGTAGGCACCCAACGAGATTGATACAACCAATCCCCATTCCTGGGTGGAAGTGTGTTAGGTCCCTATAATACTAGTGTAACCCCTTATTATTATTAGTAAAACCCCCTTATTGTATTATTATGCCCATATAGTCTCCATGTTTTTATTATTATGCCCCATATAAGCCCACTATTGTTATTGTTGTGCCCCTACAATATTATTGTTATGTAGGCTCTGATTGTATTGGGACCCATTAGACTCTTATATATAGAAAGGAGGTCTTGTCATTTGTATCATCCAAGAATTGTTCATTTGTGTAATGTAAAGGAGGTTTCCCCCTCAAATATGCTCATTTTGAAGTCGTTGATCTATCTTTTCTATCTTTTTGTGAGCTGGTTTCATAACATTTGGTATTAGAGCTTTGGATTCTAGGGTTTTGCTGCTCCAAACATGTCATCGTGGAAATTTCGCTATAAATTTTTCTCTACGAAGTTTCTGAATCTAAAAAAAAACCATATGATCCGAAATAGTTTTGAACCTAGGGTCCAAATTTCAGATCTTGTCTCGCTAGATTTTCAGATATATGATCAAAGGAAGGTAGGGTTTTTGCAAGCTCCAAAATTCCATCTCAAAAAGCTCATCGTGGAATTTTTGCTATAATTTTTTTCTATGAAGGTTCAGACTCTAAAATTAAAATCCAATTGAGTCAAAATCTTAATGAAGCTCAGGCTTGAATTTTAGATCTTGTTTTGGTATATTTTCGGAGATATGGTCCAAGAAATTTGGGGTTTTTGGAGGCTCCCGAATTACATCCCAAACAGGTGACCTTGGGAAAATCATCATAAATTTCTCTCTGAGCATCAGATTGAAATTTCGTAAGAATTTACTGAAAGAGAACGGACTGCACATTGTTTTATATCATTTTTAGGTTCTAAGGTTGAAATAATGAAACATGGCTTTTCATACAAGTTCGCTCTACTAAAAAAGTATATAATCAGGTCATCTTGGGAGATTGGGAATAACTCTTTCTTGGAGAAACCAATTTCGATCAAACTAGTGGAATTAGAAAGAGGATGTAGAGGGCTACCACAAGTCGCAATTTCAGACCTTGGAGATCTGAAATTTTAGAGACACAACAAATTCAAGATTGAGATCCTAAAATCAAGAAAAATAATGACTCGAATCAAGAAAATAGAAACACCTAGTAGGAAAATTGGAGGGATGATTTGGAGATTGTGATTGAAGATATGATCAATAAGATAAATGGTATTGAAGAAATATTGAATGGAAACATGGAAGATTTGAAGAAAGACATGGAAGGTTTGAAGGAAGGTGGGACAAAGTCACTACAAGAAAGCCTTCCTAATTTCGAAAAGGTGGTAGAGGAAACTCATGCTGAGAACAAAGGAAGTGTTAATCATGATTTCATAGACTCTAACATTGGATTGAAGACCCACCATATTCCAAATATAGATATGAGTAAATTTGATGGCAAGGATCCAATAACTTGGATACTACAGATGGAGCAATATTTTTATCTACATGATGCGAAACTGCCACAAAAGGTACATATTGCGTCTTTATATTTAGAACTGAATTAGTTTGTATGGTATAGAGGGATTTGTTCTCATAAAAAACTTGTCACCTGGTCATTTTTCATGGAGGAAATGATAACCCATTATGAGGATATAAAGAGCAACACCTTCTTTAGCCAATTGATAAATCTCAAACAAAAGGGTTCAATGGCAAAGCACATTGAGGACTTCCAAAAATTGAATATAAGGGTAAATGATATTCTAGAGAAGCATAGGATTGAAGTCTTCATAGGCACTTTAAATTATAACATCCAACATGAGGTTCTCCTTTGGGAACCTGATTCATTGGAGAAGACATATAGGTTGGCAAGAAAAATTGAAAGCAATATTATGGCAACAAGGAAGTCTACCACTCATAACTATAAATATGGAAGTGTTGTTTCTCCTAGCCTTTCACCACCTACAAGGTTGAAACCACAAAAATTGGAAGAAAAAAGGGAAAAAGGGCTTTGTTACAATTCTGATAGAAAATACACTAGGGGTCATAAGTGTGATGAGAAGAAATTAATTTACATAGATAGGGAAGAGCAGCAAGAAAAGGAACAAGAAACGTCAAAAGAAGAGGATATACACCAAGACCCAATCCCAAAGAAACAAGAAATGAATAGGACCATATCTTGTAATGCATTGACATGAATTACCACTCCTCAAACTCTCAAGGTAGAAGGGCATATCAAGAAGAAAAAGGTAATAGTGCTGATTTATTCGGGTAGTAACCATAATTTTATTCATTGTAAGATAGCCAAGGAATTGAATTGCTTCCTATATCCAGCACCAGAGTGTCAAGTAATGGTTGCAAATCGAGGAACCATAAATTTCTCTTGAAAGTTCCATAATATAAATCTATCCATGGGAGAATATGTCTTGAATAGTACAATTCTTCCCATTCCAATGGGTGGTGCAGATGTTTTACTAGGAGTCCAATGGCTACAATATTTAGGTACGATAGATTTTAATTTTCAAGAAATTTTCTTGAATTTTTTTTGGGAAGGAAAGGAAGTTGAATTAAGGAGTATTGTAGGGAAACTGGGAAATATAATCAGCTCTAACAGCTGACAAAACTTCTGAAGAAAGAACAACAGGGCATAATTGCAAAATTATATCTAGAGGTTCCCACATCGAAATCATCTGTTTCTCTAGATATCCAAAACGTTTTGGACAATCATTCCAAGGTATTTGAGACTCCCAAAGGATTCCCACATATTTGTGATCATGATCATGCTATTCATTTGATTCCAGGAAGTGTTCCCCCAAACATTAGGCCTTATAGATATCCATATGCCCAAAGGAGTGAAATTGAACGTATGGTTGCAGAAATTCTAAAGGTTGGTATAATTCAACCTAGTCAAATTTCTTTCTCTATTCCAGTAGTATTGATACACAAGAAGGATGGATCAGAGCGCATGTGTCTAGATTATAGGGAGATCAACAAGCTTACTATTAAAGATCAATTTCCCATTCCTGTCATTGATGAATTATTGGATGAATTACATGGAGCAATTTACCTCACCAAGTTGGATCTTCATTTAGGACATCATCATATCAGAATGAAAATTTAAGACATTCAAGAAACAACATTTAGAACTCATGTGGGTCATTAGGAATTTTTGGTCATGCCTTTTGGCCTTACCAGTGCACCTTCTACATTTCAAGGATTGATGAATTCCATTTTCAAACCCTTCCTTAGAAAATTTGTG
>APFE031625708.1:0-63150 GCA_000404065.3 Pinus taeda | reverse complement strand
TCAATTTACTTCACCAAGTTGGATCTTCGTTCAGGATATCATCAAATCAGAATGAAGATTGAAGACATTCCGAAAACGGCATTTAGAACTCATGAGGGTCATTATGATTTTTTGGTAATGCCTTTTGGCCTTACCAATGCACCTTCAACATTTCAAGGTTTGATGAATTCAATTTTCAAACCATTCCTTAGAAAATTTGTGTTAGTATTTTTTGATGATATACTAATCTATAGCAAGTCTTGGAAGGAGCATGTTCAACATGTTGATAGGGTTCTCAAACTATTGGAGGAGAAACAATTATATGCCAAAATCTCCAAGTGTTTCTTTGGAGCACAAGAGGTGGAATATTTGGGTACTAAGTTAGCTCATAGCTCATCTTATCATCCTCAATCTGATGGGAAAAATGAGATATTGAAAAAATGTTTGGAAGGGTATCTTCGTTGCTTTGTATATGATAAATAGACACAATGGATCAAGCAATTGCCTTTGGCTAAATGGTGGTATAACAATTCCTTCCATACTGCAGTAAAAATGACCCCATTTATGGCACTTTATGCATATCATCCACCATCCATCACATCATCTTTAAAAGAAAATTCTAAGGTTCAAGCAATGGAAGATCACGTCAAGCATCAACAACAAGTTGTCAAACTCTTAAAGGATAACCTCACATTGGCGCAAAATAGAATGAAACAACAGGCAGATCAACATCGCATCGAAAGAAGTTTTGACGTAGATGATTGGGTATTTCTACGACTACAACCATACAAACAAATGTCCCTCAAGCAAGCTAAGAAGGATAATAAATTATCACCAAATTATTATGATTTGTACAAGGTGTTACAAAATATTGGTAATATGGCATACAAATTGGAGCTTCCTGGATCTTCCTGAGTGCACCGAGTTTTCCATGTTTCATGCTTAAATAAGGTTATAGGTGAGAAGATCCCAGTTCAAAAAATATTTCGAAAACTTGACAAGGAAAGAAAAGTCATATTGGAATCGGAAGCAGTCAGAAAAACAAGAAATCGACAGCTACGAAATTGATCAATTTTAGAGTATCTCATCAAGTGGAAGAACTTACCCAATGAAGGTTCCACATGGGGGGATGAGAATTTTATACAGAAGCATCTAGAACTACTCAAGCATTGTGGACAACACTTTTTGAAGGACATGGGCATGTTAGGTCCCTATACTACTAGTGTAACCCCTTATTGTTATTAGTACAACCCCCTTATTATATTATTGCGCCCATATGGTCCCCTTTTTGTTATTATTATGCCCCATGTAAGCCCACTATTGTTATTATTGTGCCCCTACAATTTTATTGTCATGTAGGCTCTAATTGTATTGGGACCCCTTAGACTCCTATATATAGAATGGAGGCCTTGTCATTTGTATCATCCAAGTATTTTTCATTTGTGTAATGTAAAGGAGGTTGTCCCCTCAAAGAGGTTGATTTTGAAGTCATTGATCTATCTTTTCTATCATTTTGTGAGTTGGTTTCATAACAAAGTGAGAAGTCATATATGTGGACTTCATCATGTGATTTCCAAAGACACCCAACAACATGATTCCATAATAATGGTAGTGGAAAAGTTTAATCTAAGGAAGTTAACTTTATAGCTATCAAGTCAACCCACAAATCCATTGACATAGCTCATATTTTCATGAAGGATATATTTAGATTCCATGGCATACCCAAGAAGATTATTTCAGATTGGGCTGCCAAGTTCACTTCGATTTTTTTGAAGGCATTGTTTGCTAGTTTTGGAACTCTAGCCTTTATTACAACATATAATCCTTAGGCAGATGGACAAATTGAAAGAATGAAAAAAAAATTTGAGGACATGTTGAGGATGTATGTCATGCATTATCCACATAGGTGGGAAGAGTTCCTTCCCTTAGTTGAATTTGCATATGATAATGGGTACCAAGAGTCACTAAATGTGAGACCTTTCGAGCTTTTTTTGGAAGAAAAATGTAACAATCCTATTATATAGGATGATACAGTGAACATGGTGGTCCTTTAGTTGGACATGTTGAAGGAAATGGAAAAAGGAGTTATTCATATCAGGAAGAAATTAAAGGCAGCGTAGGATAGGAAAAATAGTTATGGAGATCAACAGAAAATTCCCAATGAGTTTCAAGTGGGGGAGAATGTGTACGTATGGATTAGATGAAGGAAGAGATCGTTGAAAGTGGGATATTGTTCTAAGTTGGCACCCATGTTTTGTGTACCCTTTTATATTTTGGAAAGAGTGGGGCCATAGCTTATAAATTTTCCTTACCATCCATAGTGAATGCACATGATGTTTTTCAGATTTCCTTTCTTAAGAAGTATGTATGTGACACTAATCATGTTTTGGATTGGTCTATGATACATGTGGAATCTGAGGGAGAATTTCAAAAAGAACCATTGTGTATTATGGGCTGGAGGTAGATAGTTCTCCAAAATTAAGTAATAAAGTAGGTCAAGGTGCAATGGAAGCACTTTGGACTAGATGAAGCCATATAGGAAATGGCAAATCAAATGAGGGTACTTTAATTATTTTTGTTTACTATGTAAAAAAATGTAAGAGTTGTAAATGCAAAGCTCAATGTTGTAATTTTTTGTTCTATTTATAAAACACCGAGGATAATGTTTCCTTTAATGGGTGGGTTCTATAACAACCATTTTTGCCGCACCCCATGATTGTAAATATCCCCATGTAAATTGTGGGGGCATGTATAAATATTCAAGTGAAAATATATTAATTGAAGGGTGAAGGGAGGGACATAGATCCAGAGCTCTAAGGGGAATTTTGCATGAATTTTTGGTATTGCTAGGGAAGTTCGATGAGTAGGCCACACCAAAACCTTTTATTTCCCTTACCTACTGCCTCGATCATAGTGTTTCCTGTTGTGAAAGGCATTGATGTTTTCTAATTCGAAACAAGGTTAGATGACAAGTCCCGTCCTTGTTCCCTCCTCAGGGATTGAGTTAGAGAATGCCTATCTCAGGAGAAAAAGAGAGATGATGGAATAAACAAGATACACACACATGATAGTAAGAGACAATTGAGAAGGGAGAATGTAGATGGAAATAGAAGATGCAAACAAGCTCACATAATGAACACATATGAAGAATGTCTAGAGAGGAGAAAGAGATTAGAATAGTGAAGAAACCTAAATTGGACAAAAATATTCATGAGCTAGTGTTATGTGACTTGAAAGTATTCACTATGATTAGGTTGAAGGCCCTAGATTGTGTGTCTAAGCCTAATTGGACAATGGGAGGCTTAGTGGAGAATTGAACACCTTGTTGAGAAAGCTAATAAACAATTAAGTTCTTACTGAATAAATTTATAAACCACTTAATGTTTGTTCAATGGGATGATAAACCACTTGGGTTCTTTTCATAGGTCTTATAAACCACTCAATAAGGTAATTTGAACCATTATGGTGCTTGTTGGAAGAGTTGATAAACCACCTAGATAGTGAGCTACAAGCTCCTATAGTTATTTCCTTAAAAAGCCGATTAAACCACCTATATAGTGGATTAATTCTCCTGTAACTAAGAAATATCTTAGCTAATCCTTTGGTGGATCCCTGTGATTGATATTAGAGAGACTAAGAGAGTCATTTTGATGCTTACTTCCAAAGAGAAGTTGATAAACCACCTAGATAGTGGACTCCATATATTGAGTTTTTTGCTAAGCTTTCGTGCGAAATCCCCATTAAGAAAGAATCCCCTCAAAATCTAGATTTAGCTCGGGGGTGGCCAGTTACAAGAGATATTGTAGTGTTGCTAGCCTATGGTTGGGTGGAGAGTTGAAGTCCCTCCAATTGCCAACCATCTCAATTTATTCAAATAAGTATAAAATTTCACCTATTTGGTTTTTAGGTTGTGATAACCTTATTTTGATGATGAATTCTACCATGATCATGCATATTCATGTGTGGAATATTGAATTTTTTTATTACACTTACTATTTCTATCTTGTATATTATGAATTAAATGATTGGTCACAACATGGATCTATTACCCTGTTCATGATTTATCAATTATTGGTATGGTTGGCATTGAGTGCCTATATGGTTGTAACTATAGATTCACATCTTGTGAATATTGTTGCAAATTGTAAATCTCTGCAAAATTGTCTTATTTGTTGGATTATAACTCAAAAAATTCACTCCAAATACACCATGTTGAGGAAATGCATAAAAAACACTTAAGAATTGAGTTGCAAGATTACTTTTCCTATTGGAGGCCATTGTACACTATTTGGCCATCTCTTTTAGGAAATTTGATGTTCTAGGAAACTATATTTGTCTTACAAAAATTATTACATTTTCCATGTTCCTTTCATTTTAGCATTCCTCCCAACTAATCTGGTGATCTGGGGTATCTAGGAGTTTCAAGGGAAAAAACTCTTGTGTGGAGGCTAGATCGTCATAGGACCAAATTTCATTCCTTTTAATAGATAATATATAAGCATTCAAGGTGTGCCACGAGCACTTACATTTGCACATAACGAATGCATCCAACACCAGATTTCCTTGTGGCATATATAAATATCCATATTTGTGAACAAACTGGATATAAGCTGGAAGGTCAGATGGTTGGATGTATTCAAGGTTAACTTAAGGTTTTGTTGAATCTGGGATCTCAAGATTTAGATGTGAATGATGGCGCATCCATCCATGAAGGTTTGACTAGGCACCAGGTTGGATTTCCCTTAGAAAAGAAGGTACATATGAATATTATGAAGTTTGGGCATGTTCATGAACTAAACATGATTTAAACACCAGATTTGATACAAACAAATACAACAAGAAAAATTCACAAAACATCAAGGGACCCTTAGTGATGTGGACCCATTTTTGTGATGATGAGGCATGTGTATCGAGTGAGAGTCACGTGGTAGTTCATTGCTGACATGGCTATGTATGATTCAACTTAAAATGGGCATAAATTTCAATATGGGATTCAGATTAAGATAAAATTTATATCACTAGAAAGCTCTTAATGTGTTGAACACAATGGTGGAATTTGTTTTGAGTTTTGATGTAGTTGGAAAAATAGGATTTTTGTAACCCTATCTTCATAACAAACCATGGAGTTCAGGTTAAATTCAATAGGTAACACCTCCTATAGCCTAAGAAAGTACAAGGGGGTGAGAGGAAGTGTTACAATAACAAACATTTTCTTCAAATTTCTATGAAAATGTGGACTAGAAATAAATTTAGAAGCCAAAGTTGCTATGCATCCATACAAAGGAAATCGATTTCCATGAAAAAATAAAAATAAGAATAAGAATCGATAACTAGGATCCATCTATAAATATTATTACAACCAATACTCTACAGAGGATTCACTATTTAGCACTAGAAAATTGACCAAAACTTAAAATAGTACAATAAGATGTAGGAATACTAAAGAAACCTTGTAATAGTAGACAATAAATGATGTCATCACTCCTTCCTTATCACCGTTGAATGTGAAAAAAATAGTTTGGCTCTTTAACTCGGAAATGGGAAAGTAAAATAAGAAAAAATGATAACTCAAAAGTGTAGCTTACCTCTCTTCACTTTTTCTAGATCATCTCTTTCAAAGACCTCTTGCTCTTTTTGTAATCTCTTGCAAGTATTTACAAGGTAACTACATCAACTTCCCTTTAAATTATTTAATTAACTTTTTCCTTTAGTTTTGAGCAACAAGGATTAGTTGAAGGATATTATATATTTTGTAACTATTTATGAGTAGGTGGGGCCCAACCAAGCTCATATCCATTGTATATATTTAAAAATAACATTGTGACTCCCTCAACCATAAAATATAAATGTTATCATAATACCATAGTAATGTTTCGAAGCATCATGTTTGCAGGTGGTAGCACAGTTGGAAAAGAGCATGTTGGAAAACCCTTGTGTATCCACGTGATTGAAATTTCAACCCCCCCCCGGACATGTCTCACTAGGTGAACTAAAAAAAAATTGTTTCCAAGCACCATTAGTCATAACATCAAAATTCCCCATCCATCATCAATCATATATGTGTGTGTGTGTGTGTGTATGTGTGTGTGTGTAACATGAGCATAAATCCTAACATATAAACTCATCAAAAGGCATGCCTTAATCATACTTGTGTCTCCCATATCTTCATGTTAAAAAAGAGCCATATAACTAAAAATGAGACTTCTTCCATAGTATATGTGTATACTGAAGTCTAAAAAGTAAGTAAAAGTAAATCCAAACTAAATTTTTAGTCAAGATAACTTCAAATACCTGTCTGAACACATGACTTGTTTCTTCTTAGCAATCTTATTTCCATCCTATATCTCAGGATGCAAGTCAAGGAATGAGATTTCTCTTATTCCTCCATTATCAGTTATGGGGGTGCTAGTGTGAGAATGGGAAAATGTAGTTTTAATGGTAGAGGGCACATGTAAGGCAGTGATCTGCAACTTTCATCTTTTTGATTTTGCAGTTGAGATCAATGGTTTTTGTGTAGGAGAATGCATATCATATTATAGAGTAGATGGTATTTGAGGGACAACAATAAGTTGTTGAATGTCATGATGGGAACCAGAGGAACAAAGAGAAATCCCAAAGGTTGGTTTGATAGGATTAGGCTCTTTTCCATCGTGGAGTTGTGGTTGCTTCTAGGGGAATGGACGAGGCTCATGAATTTCCATTATGCTGGGATGTGGATAATAGGGATTATGTAACTGATGAGGGGTAGGTGGGGTCCCACCTAAATATTTTTCACCTGAGAAAACTCATATGAATCTGGATTGAAATGAATAGAAAATATAATTTTGTTTCTATGTTCATTCCAAGTCACATTAGCTCTTTTTCCATATCACCTTCTATTTCCTTAGGAACCTCTATTGAAGAAAGCCATATATCTAGAAACAAAAAATTTAGTCATGACAACATACATCCTATTCACATGATAACTTAAACAAATTAAAAATCCACCAACATGGATATTATCTAACATAACAATCGAGATGTTTGAAAAGACACATTGTTAATGGAGAGGTAAATAGGGGTAGGAAAGTCTTGTCCGTGCATATGTATCTAGGTGAGTTGGTTTCTAGATTGTTATGTGTATGCAAGTTAATGATACAATTGTAAGAGAATTATAATTTACAAAATGAAAGCTTAATGAATGCAACGATACACGAATAATTGAATGATATATATAACTTGAAGTCACTATTATATTTACATATTAACAATGGAAAAAGTGAAAGATGTAAGCAGGATTCCTAGATAATTTGGTTATTATAGTTATTTTCATAAGTAAAATAGAATTTGGATTTAACAAGGTACTAAATTTGAAGGCATTCTTTTAATGATTTGAAAATGAGCATATAAAATATGTTAGGCTAGGAGTAAATCCACGAATGAATTGTTGCTTTGCATTAAAATAAAACATGGATATATACATGGAGAGGGAGACTATTGGGTTTCATCTCCCAATGTCTCTTCGCCTTCCAATTCTCTTTATTTCTATATTTACAATATTTACGTGGATTTACCTAATTCCAAATATTAGGTGTCAACATTTCCCCCCTTAATCTGAAGGGATGTTGTTGAGTCCAAGCATCATTATGAATCTTTCAAAATTTTCCCTTCCAAGCGCTTTGGTGAAGATGTCTACAATTTGTTCATTTGTGGAACAATGTTGTAGGTGGATTGTTTTGGCCTCAACATGATGTCGAATCAAATGGTATTTTGCATTGATGTTCTTGGTTCGATCATGGAACTTTGGGTTCTTAGCCAACTTTATTGCACAAGTGTTGTCAATCAAAATAGGAGTTGAATGCACTTGTTTCTCCTGTAAATCTTCTAGAATTTTCCTAAACCACACAATTTCCTTTGTTGTTTCAACTATTGCCACATATTCTACCTCAGTTGTGGAATTTTCTTGAACTTATTTTTTGCATGACCTCCAGGTGATAGATATTGATCCAAGGCTCATAACATAACCTGAAGTAGATACTCCAGTTTCTTTATCTCCATCTAAATATGAATCAGAGTATCCAATCAAGATGAAGTCATCCACCTGTGTATACTTGAGTCCAAAGTCTTAATTTTCCTTAAAGAAATTTAGAACTCTTTTTTCAGTAGGCCAGTCACCCTCACAAGGATTTTTCATAAACTAGGAGAGGATTCCCACAACAAATGAAATGTCTGGTCTACTAGTAGTTAGCTAGTTGAAACTTCCTATGAGCTGTCTATACTTTGTTGGATCATTAAATTCTTTTCCTTCATGTGAGCTTTAATTTTTGTTCCATTTGAGTAGTCAAAGGAATTCACAAATCCATGCCAAACCTGTTCAACATATCTCCAATGTACTTCTTCTAAGTAAGGAATATAAAATTCGAATGTTGGGCTACTTCAATACCAAGATAGCAGTAAACATAGCCCAAATCTGTCATGTCAAAACCTTTCCTTAGCTCCTTCTTTATGGATGCAATGAAGCTCTCATTGTTCCCTATAATTAGAAGATCATCTACATACACCACAAGATATAAAACTATTTTTCCAACTTTCTTGAGAAACAAGGTTGTATCATCAAGATCATAATGTTTGAAATTGAGTTTTAGATGATGCTCAGTTAGGCTCGTGGTGCTTGATTGAGGCCATACAATGATTTCACAAGCTTGCATACTTTACATTCTTGACCCTTCACTACAAATCCTTTTGGTTGGGACATAAAAACATCATCTTTCAGATATCAATTCAAGAAAGCAGTTTTACATCCATTTGATGGAAATTCCAACCATTCTAAGATGCCAAGGCAAAGAATGTCTAGATGGTAGCCCATTTTGTTGTGGGGGAAAAGTCTCCTCATAGTCAACCCCTTCCTTCTGTACAAAACCTTTTGCCACAAGCTTGGATTTGTTCTTGTCAAGTTATCCATCTTCTTTATACTTTTGTTGGCTTATTGGGGCCAGAACCAGGTTCAGAAGTGATTTAGCCAAACAAATCCCGAAACTACTGACCCTTTCGGCAACAATCCATGGATCATGGACTGAGGTCTCACCCGAGTTAGTATGGGAGGGTGTTGGAACCAAGTTTCCACACCCTTGGGATGTCTTGATGGGGCTTGGAAGGTTCTTGATCCCACTCTATGCACTGTGCCACTTCCACGTAGCTGTCTGTCCAGTGTAATTACCTTCGTGTGGCTTAAATGAAGAGTGCATATGTTCTTTACCCTTTACTATGCTTATTATTATTATAGATCTTCAATGAAATTAAGTGGGCCCGACACTTTCATTTACCATTCAACATAAATAGACAAGCACGAAATCATAAACTGTAAACAGATGCATAACCAGAAATATAAAAACCGATATGCAATGTTCAAATACCAACTTATCTTTATTAATGTTTTTCTAGTTACAAGCCACTTCCTACCCTGCACACTCAGTTGCAGGGGTCCGCGCACACAGCTACAAACTCTACCAGGCCTCTACACACACAGCTGCAAAGCCTATTCTTACTACTACCAACCACGACTTGGACTTATAGACTGAGAATGAAATTCACATTCAAGAACACATATCACTTTAGATCAGATCTAAAAACTAACTCCTACACTTAGAGCCTCACTCTAGTTATACATTCCATGGTCTGCAGACCATGGGTAGGCGACACATTCTATATTAATTTACAATATTTTTGGACAGACTACCCTAGACTCTCGCATTCTGCACCCACATTTTGCAGGGTATTTACATTATATTGACCAACACTCGGCTTTAAGCCCCAAAAACCCGCGATGGGGTGATCCACTTCCCAACAAGCCCCCAACACAATCATCATGACTCATCCCGAGTCACTCCATCAGTGTGGCGAGTTGCACTGCCAAGGCTTCGTGGTCTGCCATCCCTGTGAGTGATGCACTACAATGTGTTGCTCCATCATTGCCTCCTGCAACGCTTCTTCAAGCTCTTGCTCCATTGCCCCTACCAATTTTCTTAATTGATGATGCTCATTCTGCACTACTAGGTTAACAAAAAGTGACCATTAATAAGATTTTAGCTCTAGCTGAGCTGTCAAATGTGTGAACTTTTTGTGCAAGAGCAGCAAGATTGTGATCTCTGGTTCAGTATACTAAATGTCTGTTGAAGCTTGTGTTGCATTTTTGCAAGATATTTTTTGGTTTCCATGAGGTCCCAATCTTCAAGTTTCGCCATGGGCATGTGGCCCAAATACAAACGTTTCAACGGAATTCTGTCTTTTGTCGCAAGATTCACCGTCTTGACGTTATCTTTCATACATCGCTCACCAGACCACGGGTTTCATGGCGACATCTGGACCGATCCTACTACCTATCTAAGAATTTCCAGTACATCTCCCACCATTGGGATTGGGCTTAGTGCGACAACCTTGGCTATCGACATTACGTGTCCCGAAGGTCCTGCGTCTCTTTTGGCAATGTTGCAACCACTGGGCTTACTCTCAAAGCGTCGAAGTTCGACGGGGCCATACCTAATTGAGAGCGCAATAACTTAATTCTCAAGATTCCATGGTTTGTTCGGTGGATGACCAGCTGTGATTTATAGGCCTATTGAAATTCAAATTTTACCGTCCCCCCTTTTCTAGCTCATTAATGCTATATTGGCAGTAGATCGTTTCAAATCTAGTTCTGAATCTATGTCCTAATTACCCGTCGTCCGCTCCTCGTTGTCTTAAATTTACCATCTTATCATCAACAATGACATCAATGGTCACTTTCCAACTTATCCGTGCAGTAGCATAGCCCCTTATGCGTGACTGTGATCCTTGTGACATACTAGCCCTACGCGGAACCCTATTTCTACGCAACTCTCCTGCAGACTCGTTTATAGTCACGCGCCTTCTTTCAACTACTTGGAGTGCTAAGACTGTGCTTTGGTCGGTTAGTCAGACAGCTGGCCCAATCATGTAGGGCTTCAGGTAACTGCCATTTACTCTTCCTAGGAAGGGCTCTCCATTAAGTTTGACTAGCTAGACCGCGCCTCTATCTGTGACCTCTTTTACCACATATGGTCCCAACCAATGCATTCTGAATTTTCCAGGAAATTTTTTGAACTTGCTGTCATAAAACAACACTAAATCGTTTACCTTGAATGTGCGCAACTTGATATGGCGATTGTGCCAAGCTTTCTCGCATTGTTTCTATACCTGCTAATGGAATCCCACCAGAAACCGTTCTTCCTCAAGTTCTTCCAATTGTGCAAGCCTCTCTTCCAAAGCTTTGCAGTCTGACATACCTGTCATCGCTACTATCCGTAGACTAGGTATGATGTATTCCATTGGCATGACTACTTTTGTGCCATATACTAACCTGAAAGGTGTTTTACCCTTCAACTTCTTGCATGTAGTTCTGTATGCCCATAATATGGCAGGTATGTGCAAGTCCTAGTCATTTTGTTGCGAGTTGTCAATGCAGTCTCCAAAATCTTGTTGAATTCTTCTACTGTCCCATTAGCTTGCAGATGGTACGGCATACTTTGCTGATGATACACCTGGAACTCCTCGGTAAGTACGCTGATAGTTTCATTTAGGAAGTGTGTTATGTGGTTACTCATTAAAATTTTCAAGAACCCAAACCGTGTCAACACATTGTTGAACAAAAATTTCGCAGTTGTAGCAGCCATGCAATCCTTAACCGGATGTGCTTCCACCCATCGAGTTAGGTACTCTGTCGTGGTGATGATGTAGCATGCACCCATCTTCCCTTGAGATTTGATGGGCCCCACAAAGTCTATTTCCCATTTTTCGAATGGCTGCAGTGTCATCTGTGGATTAAGTGGCATCTCATCCTTCATGATGGTTTCCCAGTCCATTGACATATGTCACAAGCCCGATAATACGCTTTCAATTCTTGATGTAGGGTTGGCCACCATAGCCCGGCACAAAGAATCTTCTGTGTCATCGCCCATCCCACATAGTGTCCTCCTATAGCCCCCCCATGGGCTTCTGCGAGGATCTATCCTTGCTCAAATTCAAGTACATATCTTCGTAATATCTCATCGTTTCGATTTTGTAGAGGTGCCCCGTGATGATAGAAAAATTTGTCGCGTGTACCACCAATTCCTTCTTCTGCTGGACTGAATATCCTTGCGGTGCAGTCCCTGTGGTTAAGAAATGGATTATATCTTCAAAGTGACCATCTGCAACACACACTGCATAGAGTTGTGCATTAGGTAGTCCTTCCTCCAAATTTGTTGGCTCCTCACCATTCTCAATTCGTGATAGGTGATCTGGTCCTACATTTAAGCATCTTGACTTTACGATGACCTCAAAGTCATACTCATGAAACAGTAACAACCATCTACATATGTGCCCCCCCAACACAGGTTTGTTCACCAGGTATTTCAACACGGAATGATTGATATACATCTTGAAGTTCCCACCAAGTAGATAGTGGCGGTATTTCTAGAGTGTGTATACCATTGCCAATCCTTCGCACTCAGTAGTAGAATAGTTCTTTTCAGCTTTGGACAGCCACCAAATCACAAACACGATCCGGTGATCCACACCCTCCGCGCCTTCCTGCGTCAGTACAACTCCCAACATGATACACGACGCATCTACATGTACATGAAATTCGATGTCCCATTTTGGGAAGACCAAAATGGGAGCGAATTCCATTTTTTCCTTGAGAACATATAAACTTTTCTTACAATCATCATTCCAACAATATGTAGCGTCCTTTTTCAACAAATGTTCCATTGGTGCTATGATTTGTGCATAGCTCTTAATAAACTTTCTATAGTAACTAGTGTGCCCTAATGTGGCGCGTACTTGTTTAACACTTCATGGCACTTCCAGATTGAGAATAATGGAAATCTTCGTAGGATCCGCCATTAGGCCCTGTTTGTAGACCACATGGCTGAGAAAAATTCCAAAGGGGACTAGGAAGGTGCACTTCTTAAGATTCAGTGCAATCTAGTGTCATCGGCAAGTATCCAGCATCAATCATAAGCTCACTATATGATTTTTAACTAACCCAAATACAGTCCAGTCATCTAGATAGACCTCCAAAAACTTGTGGATGAATTGCTTGAATGCGGCCACCACTACACACGAAAATATCACTAGCGCGTTCTTCAGTCCAAAGGGCATAACAGTGTACTAAAAACAACCCCATTCGGTTCCAAAGGTTGTCTTGCTCCTATCTTCCGACGCAATCTTGATCTAATGGTACCCTGAGAAACCGTCCATGAATGAGTAAGCTTCTTGTCTGCCAACATCTCCAATGCTTCATCTGTAAATGGTTTTAGGAACAGATCATGAACACATGCGTCATTAAGCTTCCTGAGGTCCATGCAGATTCAAATTTCACCCTTTTGTTTTTTCTCCCATACTACCATAGGACTCACCCAATCAGATTCTTCCACTAGTTCAATAATTCCTACTACAAGAATTTTGTCCAATTCTTCATGGACCTTTTCCTTATACTTTGGGTTCAAACGGTAAGGGCGCTGCTTAACTATCTTCGCGTCCGGTTTTAGAGTAATCTTCATCATCCCTAAGTTACCAAGGAGCCCCTTTAAATCCATGATTTTGGTCAGGAACAAATCTTGATATTTGTGAAGTAACTCGATGACCTTATCCACCATAGCATCATCCCAATAGTCCCCAAACGTCACATACTTCGGCTCTGCATCTGTAGCAATGTTTACCTGTTTTTTTTTCAGCAGCACAGTGATGTCAAGGTCCTCGAACTTCGCGACTCCCTTCAGTTTTTGGAATATTAATATTTCAGGGGTCATCATCATCCTCCTCTACTTGTACATTATAACATTCTAGGGCATGGCTTAATTGGGTCAACCATATTGGTTGAACTACTTCCTATGGTTCCTGTGGTATTTTGAAGATGGTGGCTTTCACGGCTTGCAGCGCGTCGTCAACAGTCTTCGACCATGGGTCTTCAAATGAGAATGTTAACAAAAATCCATTGCACAAGACATCCCATTTGCCCATACCATGTCGGATTTCTGTCTCAGTATACTAGTTCCTGGGTATGACATCCATGGTATGATAGAATAAGTGTACCCATTTAGGCTGAGGTTCTTCTCCATAGGCCTTGGTCCATTTTGTGAGGTGCGTGCATGGGTCATCGCATCCATCGTATTTCTCGATTGTTCATAGTTCCGGTTTCTCAAACTGTAGCTGCATCATCCTCCTGCAGCTACGCCAGTTTTCAAAGTTTCCTTGATGTGTTCCCGACCAACGTGCAGGTGTCACACACAACACCCACTTCAACGCATCGAACCATTGGTGCTTTGGTACTATGCTCTCAAACTTGTTCAAGAATTCATTTACTACTGTCAATCCATTATATGTTGGTAGATCTTGGATCTGGGCTATTACGCAACACGGTGATTTAGTCACCATGTTGCAATTTAGAGTTGTCACTTCGTTCAACCGATTATGCCAGCGTTCATCTTCTTTTTCTGAATCCGAGGTACAGGAACCTGCGTGCTCCCACGAGACCCTTCGATCTGCAGTAGATTCACTCACTTCTGATCTCACACATTTATCTTGTAGATACAATCCAGCTCATCGTCGCTTCCATCGTCGCGCATAGGTTCAGTGTA
This sequence comes from Pinus taeda, assembly GCA_000404065.3. Taxonomy (NCBI): domain Eukaryota; kingdom Viridiplantae; phylum Streptophyta; class Pinopsida; order Pinales; family Pinaceae; genus Pinus; species Pinus taeda. Next base: position 48,556 of record APFE031625708.1, on the reverse strand, counting down.
GCACTCTCCTTCAACTGGGTGTAGTGGAATTACTACACGTAGTGAATTTTTTTCAAATATCATCTTTTGCTTCTTCAGGTTGATGACTCCATTCATATCAGTGGCCCAATCTATACCTAGCAGTGCGAGATAAGGGTTGTTGTCATCAACAATCTCTATTACTTCAAAATCCATTTGTGTGCTCGTGCCTTCAATACCCACTGTTACCCCTTGCAATCTCCCCATGGACAAGATATTTTGTTGGTTTGCCATTCATAATTGAATAGGAGACCACTATAACGCAGGCCTGCCCATGCATTCCCACATCTGGTTTGGTAACACATTTGCATTTGAACCCAAGTCCAGAATTATCTGATCCATCTCATATTCACCAATCTGTGTCGTTAATCTCATTTCCCTCCCAATGCATAATATATACTTTCCTAATTTTTGGACTACGTGTGGTTCACCCGACCCTGTGCACCTAGTGATCACCTCTTGTAGTCCCTTAACTGCTTTATTGTCATGCAGCAGCTTCATGCATGTATCTAAAAAGGTAGTAAGCATAGAAAGATCCATTCTGGCTTTGGTTGATCCTTACTACCTAAAGTAGATGCCTCCGTGAAGCTCTTCTTAGCTTCCATAAACATCTCCCTTTCGCATTCCAAGTCAAACTTAGGTTCCTTTGTAGGAGCCTTATACATCCATGTATCATCCTCAGGCTGCTTCCCCTTGTCTTCCCCTATGGTTGCACTGCTTCTGAGCATCATGTTCACATTGGGGTCTTCTTCACATGGTTCAGACCTCATCATTTGGATATTCTGAGTTGGAGTAGACTGTAGTATCCCGCTCTTGTGCATCTGTGCAATCAACGTAGGACAATCTACCATTTCATGATCAAACTGCTTACAGTACGAACAAGATATTGTTTTTGGGTTGGTACAATCACGGGCTTAGAGTCCCGGTCCTCCACAATTGTAACAGATTAGCTATTTGCGGCCCCTTCCTAGCCCCATTCCTCCTCATCCTCGCCCTCGCCCTTGAAATCCATCGTGCACCATCCCTGCAGCTAGGTCAAGGCCTTGCGTTTCCATCTGCATCCTATATGCTGGGGTCTGCTCCATCATTAACTCATAGCTGCGACCAGTATGCTCATCGTGGCCCACTAATCTACAAAAATTGCAAAATAGTTGCTCAAGAGTTTATGTATACTTGTGCAACAAATGATAGTTGTCTGTCGTGTGCTTTCCTCCCACTTAACAGATCACGCACTAGAGTGTGGGTACCATACTTGGGCCCGCCTATGCCTCTGGTCTCAATGGCATTGGTCCCCCTCCTACCAAATAGTTTGTGAATACTAGACAATGATCCTTATCGTGGCCCTAGCCTTTACATTTTATGCACCACACTTCTTCGCATGCTTCTAGCCGTGGTGCCCTATCTTGCTTCAAACTTTGCATTTCCAAGCATAGGTTTTGTAGCTGCGCGTGGATTTGTTGGACTCCCAACCCCGGATCCTATATCGGTGTTTCATGCAACCTCATCGCTATTTCCAATGCTTCTGCCCGGGTTGAGAGCTTCTCCTATGACAGTGCCATTTTCAGGTGTGGTGTCAAAGATGCCACAAACCACGCATGGTGTTGCGCATTTGTCAGTGTCATATTAGCCTCGTGGATCATACTTTTCAGCCTCTGATCTAGATCTCAAGGGATTTTGCCTGTAAGCATCGTGATCTCTTTAAACCCAATGATTGACTATGTCTCTGACTTTGGGCAGCTAAACTCTCTGTTCAACGCATTTTGGATTTCCGCTATTCCTACATTTGGGTGATCATTTGAGTGCTTGATATACCATGTCATCACGTGATCTTACAGCATGCTCACCAATGTGGCCTTCTTAATTTTGTCTTCCGCAACCCCACGTTCTTCCCACACTACTCTTATCACGAACCAGAACTGATTTGGATCCTCATTCCCTACTCCTCTGAATACAAGTAGCTTGATCATGCTTGCCATGCTGAACTGCAGTTTTGGTGGAGGTGGAGTGGTTGAAGATGGAGGTGAAGAAGGTGAAGTGCGTGATGGCATAAGTGGAGGTGATAATTGTGGAATGCGCTATCTTATCAAACTGACCGCACTTCTCGGAGAAACTCGAGCGCGCTCTTCCCTGCTTTCTCGCAAAGGTGAAATTAAAGGAATGTTCCCTAACTCTTCGATCTCTTTATAGATCTTTCTGCTCCACATTGTTCCACTCACTAATATATTCGCATAACCTGTTTTTCACATAACAACATCTTAATCTACGTATTCAAAGATTTAATGTACCTACCTGGTGGTCCCTTGAAAAAACATCATTCTACTTCGCTATAGCTTACGTCGTGTCTTTCGCGAACTCAGTGATAAATCCTCCTATTACCTGGTCGAGCCAATGGTCCACAACCCACGCAATCTTATCTTCTGATGCCTCTAGTCTACACACTAACTCCGGAGTCCACATTATCGGTTGATTGAGATTGTACCTTCCCTGGCTGTCAGCTAACCTCGCGATCCAATCATACAGCTCTGAAGAGAAGGTCACGAAGAATATCTCATGGATTTCCATATATACGTACCGATCCAGCCACCTCTTCTCAGATATCTATGGAGTCCTCTTTTCCTGTGTTACGAACTCATGAAGCTTTTGATCCAACCAATCTTCGATTTCCTTCTTTGTAGGGTTCCAATGTTCTAACATCAGACATCCCTTAGGAAGATCCTGGTCCCGACAATAGAACCATTTGTTGTCTTATTGGGGAATGTCATAGGTTCATAAGTGATTTAGCCAAACAAATCCCAAAATTACTGGCCCTCTTGCAATAGTCCATGGAGCGCGAACTGAGGTCTAACCAAAGGTAGTATGGGATGGTGATGGAACTAGGTTTCCACACCCTTGGGATGTCTTGATGGGGCTTGGAAGGCTCGCAATCCCACTCTACATGCTGTGCTACTTCTGTGCAGCTATCTGTCCAGTGCAATTAGCTTCGTGCGGCTTAAATGAAGAGCACGGATGTTCATTACCCTTTACTATGCTTATTATTATAGATCTTGAATTAAATTAATTGGGCCCGACACTTTCATTTACCATTCAACATAAACAAACAAGCATGAAATCATAAACTGTAAACAGATGCATAACCAGAAATATAGAAACTGATATGCGATGTTCAAAGACCAACTTATATTTATTAATTATTTTCCAGTTACAAGCCACTTCCTACCCTGCGCACTCAGCTGCAGGGGTCCGCACACACAACTGCAGACTCTACCAGGCCTCTACGCACACATCTGCAAAACCTATTCTTATTACTACCAACCACGACTTGGACTTACAGACTCAGAATGAAATTCGCATTCAAGAACCCATATCACTTCAAATCAGATCTAAAAACTGACTCCTACACTTAGAGCCTCACTCTATTTATACATTCCATGGTCTGCAGACCATGGGTAGGCCGACACATTCTATATTAATTTACAATATTTTAGGGCGGACTACCCTAGACTCTCACATTCGGTGCCTACATTTTACAAGGTCTTTGCATTATATTGACCAACACTTGGCTTTAAGCCCCAAAAACCCGCTATGGGGGGATCCACTGCCCAACAACTTTTTATTGAAGACCCACTTGTAACCTATTGGTTTGGTTCCCAATGGAGGATCAACGAGCTTTCAGGTGCCATTCTTTATCAAAGCATCATATTCTTTATGCATCGTTTCTTTCCATTCATCATGAGAAGCGGCTTATTTGAAGGAAGTTGGTTCGAAATTTGTAGACAAATTAAATTCAAAATCATAAGAAACATCCATATCAATAGGTGAATTAGAACATCTATGTCACCTCCATTTTTTCTGGTTGAGCTTCTTTTTCCTATGTTTCCAACCTCGTTGGGATGAACACTTTCAAGTGTATTTATTAGCCATTTTGGAGGACCTTTTAGAGATGGCCCTAGCTGCTCAATTGACTGAGATGGGGCTGAATCAAGATTTAGTCTCTCAATTATATCAATCACATCACTCAAAGTGTCATTAGTGGTTGGAGCTTCATTCAAGGGAGAGAGTTCTTCAGAAGAACGTTCCACATATTGATCCAGTATAGGGATCCCCCATTCAAGATGTGGAATCTCATATCATGTCAGTGAAGATAATTTTCAAATTTATTTGATGTATATTATTTTCCATTATCAGTAGGAATAGATCCAATATGAGAATGTGCATCATTTTCAATCCATGCATGAAAGTTCTTGAATGTTTCAATAGCTTCAAATTTTTTCTTCAATAAATAAACCCAACACATTTTGGTGTAGTCATCAATAAATGTCATCATATATTTATTACCATTTGAAAAAGGAACAAACATTGGGCCACATAAATCAGAATGAATTAGTTCAATTTTTCTATGTGCTCTAGAATGAGAATCATGAAAATATTGTTTGTTGTGCTTTCCTAAGATACAAGCATCACATTGCTTAAGTTTCCTAGGAATAGTAGGCAAACCAGTAACACCATTTTTCTTCAAAAAATAGAGGATGTCATAGTTCAAGTGTCCAAACCTATCATTCCATAGAAGACTTGATGGAAAGATACCTTCATCATAGTGAGAATTGTATGAAATTTTATGTTCATGAGCTGTTGGGTCCTTCATTTTTGAAGGAATAGAATTTGTAGAGGACATTTTGGATAAAGTTACTGGAACCAGAGCATCAGAAAATCAAAGTGGCAACGAAATAATTGTTTTGGGACTTGCATAGCAGAAAATGATGGCACGCATCAAAGAAGTTGTAACTGATTTTGATACAACCAACAGGAAACCAAGGTAATGGCTCCAAGTTTTAGAAAACCACAGATCAAGCGAGCGTGATTATAAAATGAGATGAAAAGCAATGAGAAACAAGTTTATAATACATTGAAAAGTTTAGATAACACTGCAAAGTTTATAGGGCGTTGTAATGTTTGGATCCAAGTTGTGTGAGAGAAATATTTCTTATAGGAACATCTGAACATGTAATGATCTGTTTTGATACTTGTTTTAAGCTGTAATATTCGCACACCAGTTTGTAATGTGTTGCGAGCTGTATTAGAGAAATGTTGTTGTAATTAGGCTCTAATATTTTAATAATAAAGGGAGAATGGGAATTATGTCATTTGTTTATGTATTTTGTACCCCATTTTAAAATTTTCTACATGATGTTATTTTTTTTTGAATGTATAAGTTAAACTATCACAAATGAATGTATGAATGGTTGCACATACTGCATAATATCTATTTTTAGATTCTCTTATATCTTTCTATGGTTTAGTCTCACCTCGGGTGAGACGTTCCTTTGATCCAAGGGAGTGAAAATGATGGTGAAGTGCTAGACTTGCAGAAACTTTTGTTGGCACCCTAAGCCAAACCCTGGGTCAAACTTCATTTGAAATTTTCTGCCAAAAAATGGTTCCAACACTGGGACCTTGAGCTTCCTAATGGATCTAGATCATGTGACCAAGGTATATTGGCTAAGAGATTCAAGAATGGTGGCATGAGAAAGTTGATCACTTTGTTTTGAAGCAAACAAAATTGAGACAAAAGTATCAAGATTGGGTCCAAGAGTAGGTTTTGTACGCCAAGCATACTTGTGATCAATACGAGATATTTTGGTACAATTCTCTTAAGGAATTAGAGAATCGTTTGACTCAAATTCAGCATAAATCATGTGATGTGATGCAACCAAGGTTGTGCAGAATGTGCACTGCAACTCATTTGGCTTATCTTCATCGGCTAGGTACAAATTTAACGAGAGAAATCGAATATTGGGTTGAAGTGACTCTTGAAATCTACATCATTGAATTTGTGATTGCGAAGAACCAATCCTTCTCTCATGAAGGATCCATATTCAAGTTTGGGCTATGGGGACAATTTCTTAAAGGTATTCCTCTTTGGATTAAAGTACTGATGGTTGAAGATAGTCCATTGGTAGTTCCCCGAGGTCAAATGATAGCTTAAATTTTTAGTACTGGGGGAAGGATTAGGGGAGAGGAATGTCATGCAGATGTGGGAGAATGAAGAAGTCATTCTAATGAATAAAAAAGAGTTGTGGAAGGCAAGATATTTTAGAGCATTACGAAGGGAAAGAATAGCTGAGGAGTGGCAAGAAAGGAAATTGCGGGAAGTTAGGCTTAGAAGAAGGGAATTGTAACACATACATTAGGGGAGTTTTGATGTCTAAAATGGGCCTCCTAGGGAAATTATAAACTAATAGTGGAAATAATAAAAGAAGATTAGATTACATAATCAAATTTTAGAGGGAAAAAAGAAAACTATTTTTTCAACTCATATTTTCAACTTATCTCCCTATGGGTTTACTCAAATTTCAAGTGGCAACATTCGTTGGATGCAGAATTTGATTCCTCATCCAAGGAGTACCCATGTTGAGTACTTTTGATGGACCTTGCTACAGGAAAAATGAGAAATACATGAAAAACATGATTGCAATCACGTTTTTTCATGTATTTCTCATTTTTCATGTTGTAGGGTCCATCGAAAGTATGCAACATGGGTACTCCTTCGATGAGGAATTAAAATTTTCATCCAACGAGCAATCCAGCTCAAAATTTGAGTAAAACCTTAGGGAGTTAAGTTCAAAATAAGAGTTTAAAAAGTAGTTTTATTATTTTATTATTTTTTAATCCTTTTACTTTTTTACTCCAAAAATGGTGAATCATCCACCATGGTTGACATCATCATCTTGAATATTATTGGTTCTTATAAAGTTTATTTTGGTTGTACATTTTTCTTAGGAGGCCCATTTTAGACCTCAAAATTCTCTTAATGAGGAGACGTTGTAAGAAGTTCGGTGATGCGGAACAAGGAAATTGAGACTCCAGAGTTGTGGAAAGGAAATGAGGAAGAAGGTTATTTTTCTGGAAAAATAGGAGTTTCCAGTGGGAGTAAAGTGGAGGATTTAGGCTACTCAAATACACGTGGAATCAAAAGGATTTCAAACACATGAGTCAACAAACCAACTAAATATGTTATCAGATGAGTATACACCAATAGATTATGATCTACATTTTGTGATGAGGTGAATTTTCTTTGAGGATGATTCAGTACCAGAATATAGAACCCTGCAACACATGACTTGCCCTCTCCCTAACCTTCCACTGGTGCCATGTCAAAGTCCTGATCTTATTTTTTCTAAATTATGTAAGCTTATTAAAGTCCATATTGTGCATAATCGATATAAGGGGAAAGGTAATTTTCATAGTATTGGTCAACCAAGTTCAACTACTTGTTCTCATCTGGGTTCCCAAAGAATGATAATTGTTTCCTCAAGACAATAAACTATGGTTGGAATCTTAGTCAGCTCACTTACAAGATACCCAGAATTCTCAGGAAGGAGGGGTGAATATGTCAAACAACATTGGTATTTATGTGAGGATGTCTAGGAGAGCTTGACAAACCCTTGACGCAACTAAGCTTATTAAATTTCAAACTATGTTGCAGGAGAGAGAGTTGTGGTAGTTTATGAAATGGATAGATGCTAACCCCAACACTGGTATGGATCTAGTCAAGCAAGAGTTGATTCATGAATTTAAGTTACCTGAGTCAAATCAACAAGGATTGGTGGAATTATTGGATATTCGCCAAAGGGAGGAAGAATCTAATTGGAAATGTATGAAGTGTTTTAAAGATGCTATTAAAAATTCTCTTATCCTATTGATCTGAATCATCAAAGAGATTGTTTTATTAAGGCCCTGTTACCAATTACTCACATTCCTTTGTCTCAACAAAATATTGCTACACTTCAAGATGCTCTAGAACAAGTGATGTAGATAGAAGCTACGGATGGATATCGGCAAGACTATAGAGCTAGTGGTTCCTCAATAGATCCTGCTATTATGGGCCTTCAAAATCTCATTGCTACCTAAATAAACAAATTAAAAGATATTACACCTTCATGACCAATGAGACTTCATATTTGGTGTACTCACTGTCAGGTTGAAGTACATCATGTCACAGAATGTTTGTGACTGAGGGGACCAGGACCATCCAGTGGCCCAACAAGACCTCCTCCACCACAATCTCCTGGAGTTACTTAAATTTAATTTTCTCTTCCTTTTCAGGGCCATACGTAATTTCATTCATTTCCAAATTCCCAAGTTATGTCTAGCAATGATTATTGTGAGATATGTCAAAGTTTTGGTCATTCATCTCACTTATTTCCTATTCTGCAAAAGTATTCCAATGTTCCCAATAATTTGTTTTGTGAATTTTGTGGATTGCCCAACCACCATACATATCAATGCCAGTCCTTGGATGTTTTAGTTGGTTTTTTTTATCGCTCAACCTATTAGACCCTAGATTTACCTCAGGCTAAAAAGGTAAGCTTCTAGGTCCACATCAAACCACGCTCGGCCTTGTAGCTAGCCCTACGAGGATAGGAGAGGGATCTCTCCGAGTCAATCTCAGCAAAAGATAATCAAATGGGGCTTGAGATGACTGATTTAGCAACTAATATTAGGCTAGGTATGAAGTGAAAGGATTTAATTTGAGTTTTTGGAGGGTTTTTGTTGGTAAAAGGGAAAGGCAAATTTGGGTCTGAGGATGAGGCCTAGATTTTGCAAAGTTCTGATTGGGGAAAGGAAGGAAATTGTTTTGATGCTTTGGAATGAATGAATGGATGGATCAGACTGGTGAGGAGCTAAGGAGGGAAAAAGTGTCGCAAGAGTCCTCCTCAAACAGATGAAAACATGTAAAATTAAACAAAATTTCAAGGTAGAGCATAACAGTCCAATGGATTCTACCTTAATCACTCATTTGTTTAATTTCAGAAGAAAAGAGAAGGGAAAATAATACACATAAACATCAATGAATTTACAATTACATAGAGAAAAACATCATCAAAACATAGGGCCACATGGATCCCAACAAGTGCTGCAAAACCCTGGTCTTTCCTTTGCCAAAAATGCAGAGATAAAATGTACAATGATGTGCCAAGCAATCCCAAGTGTCCAACCCTGAAAATGACTCAGAAGATACATGATATAGACCATCCTAACCCATTCCCATGCCTGTAGGGGTCGAGCTCATCATTCTAGGAGTTGTTTCAACCAATTCTAAACAAAGCACTGAAATCTAGGCAATCAAAAAACTTGCATCTATATGGAAGGAAACTGATTTATTCATTTAATTTTCACTTTTTAGTGAATGAATCCTCTAGAACAAGTAAATATGGTCCAAAATTACATCATAGTCATCAAGTTACATTAATATAGATCAATAATTACATCAAAAAGAAAAACTAGTCAAAACTGGGTGAATTTATGAGCTGAAAGGTGAAAAATAGGCCAAAATCTTCTATGTGTCGCACCTAATTCTCTATGCGTCATGCCACTTTGGATCTGCATTTGAGGCCCTTTCTAGAGTCCAAATTGAGATCATGATAGTTCGTTGGAAAGCCCTACCTATATAATTTCCAACCCAAGTGGAATTTTTCAATTTGGTGCCCAGTTGTCCCTCCAAAAATCAAATCTCCCAAGACTACTTCCTGTGTGTCAAAATAGGGGCAGTGAGGTCATTTTTTGAGTGTTTTTTTACCTCTTGCGGGTTCAAAATTTGCCCAAATTTATTCGCCATGCACCAAAAACCATAATTTTTCATGAAAAATCCAGAAGTGCAAAGTTTTTTTGATTTGGAGCTCTCTAGCAAAAGCGCGCGCCACGTGGCGTGGTGCATAGGGAGGAAAACCCTATTTTTCAGTGCAAAATTTTTTAAAAATGAAAAAATTGCTCCAAATTTCTTGAAATTTGGGATGGACCTTCTCTATCATGAGCTATGATGGGCCAAGGATGCCTTAGCCAATATCCAGAGTCGATCATGCTCTTTTTTCCTCTTTTGTCTCTTGGATGCTTTCCTTAGATTTGCCTTTAAATTCCTTATTCGAGCCTTGCAAACCTTGTTCCATGCCATGTAGTGGAAAGCCATGTGTTTCAGCAATGCTTTTTCTCTATCGGCCTTGTCCAGCAGTCTCTCCAAGTGGATGTTGAATCTCTTGAGCCAAGACTCCCGATCATCATTAATCTCTTGCTCCAATGAAGTGAATTCAATCCTCCTCCTTTGGGCAGCTTGACGATTCTCCCGGATGTTTTGTAACTCCATGATTGCTTGCTGATCTTCAAGCTATTTGTTCCTCTACTCCAAGTATTTCATAGTACACTTAGCCCTCTCCAAGTTGAGGGAAAAGGCTTTGATCTCTGTCTACTGCTCCTGGATGATCTCTCTAAGATGTGCACTTTGCGGGCCCATGTTTGTATCGTCACCCTGAACAAGAATAAAGTCCCACTCACTTGAAGGCCCCTCGTCTTGCATTGACCTCTTGCCTCTATCCTGTACCTTTGGTGCTAATGTCGGAAGCGAGGCCCCTTCCACACCAGGTGGAGATAACACTCGCTTTGCTGTCGCGAACAACTTGTTGGTGCCCTTCTGATAAGTACTGAAAACCGATATAGTAGCAGTGTGTGGATCATGGCCTTCATGCTGATGAGAAGGTCCACCTGTCTCATGCCCAGCCTCTGGAGGTCCCTGTGAAACTCTGAAAAACTCATGAGAGATGAAATCATCCCAAGTAATGCCCTATAATCCAAGCTGATGAACAACCAAAATTTTTATTCGAGCAAAATGGCAAATACTATTGAACTGCTGGTGAGGGGTCTTGTGCTGCACAAGGGTGGTCATCCTTTCTATGTTTTGGCATATGAAATAAGGAATGTTCATCATCCATACCCAGGTGAAATGCATGAGCAAACTAATGTGATAAGCATATAAACAGGAGAACCAGCCTTCACAGCTAAAATACTTCATGATTAATTTCATTAGTGGAGCATATTCATCTTTGAGATATCAGAAAGGAAACACTCTCTTGAGCTGCCTCAAGAAACCGGGCTTAATATATGGCTCATAATGCTGCCGGTCAATCTTCTGCCTCTTGTTCCATAGCTCTCCAATGTTAGCTATGTCGGATGCTATTGAGATGGAATCTGGTGTAAGTGTGAAGGTGACACCAGCTAAAGTGACTTGATCACCATGTAAATGTAGTACAAACAAGCGAGCCAACTCATGATGAAATTGAATATTAACAACCTTCTCACAAAACTCATAACATGACTTATACTGGAAACAAGAGATGGCAAGAGGGCAGGCTTGCAATTCAGTAAGGGTGGTTGGTTCTTCTCTAATATGTCTGCCACCTCTATGGGGCCTCCGAGGTGCATGTCCCTCCATGGGTGAGTCATTTTGGGTCTCCACTTCATATTCAGATGAATGACTGGATGACATAACTGCTGCTATACAAATTGCCTTGGAGAAATAGATGTTGGTGTATGAAACTGTGTTGGACTGCCCTTTAGTGATGTGCTTGACCTCTGTCACCAAGGGGAAATCAATGAAACAAGGGACTGTTAGGAGAGGGAAAACAGTGAGGGAAATTTGGGAATGTTGGGATAGATTTTTTTAGGGAAGTGTAGAATATTATGGGAGTTTATGTATAAGGTTAGGAATTTTTGTATAGGGTTAGGGTTTGAGGTATTAGATTTGAGAACTTGGGAAATGGAATTTGGGATAAGAAATTAATGAGCTTAGGGGGATATGGAAACTTAGGGAATGATGAAAACAAGGGACCAATGGGATGAGGGAGTGGATTTTGGTGACAAAACAGTGATTTTGACACCCTAGCAGCAAGTTTCCTTGAGGTAATTTTAAAGGCTAGGTTTTGATCGTTTCACACAAGCACCATGAAACATACACCATCAAGCCATCATCAAACTTGTATAGAAAACAACTTTGAAGACTCTACCTACTTGTATCAAGACCAATTGATGCAATTTGGGGTGATCAGAGTGAGTTTGGATGTTGTATATCTAACCCAAAAATATATGAAAATATAAATAAACCCAAGAATAACAAGATCTGAATAGATAGAAATGCTTCTTTATTATCAAAACCCTTAAGGTAGGGCAACACCATACATTCACTCCTTAAGGAAGGAGAATACTCCATAAGCCATATGCTAGTTCATACAAGAATACTTCTCTTCATATCTCTCCATGTGGAGTCTCTAGCTTCTATATAGGCCTCATACATACAATACCATGCATCATTACCATGGTTTGCTCATACCATCAACTAATACCATGGGCCCCTTACATTATTATTAACTACTTGTGGTCGCTTACATGACATGGGTTAACCACCTTATTTATTACTATGGCCCATCCCACTATTACATTATTACCTTGGGTACCTCCCTTGGTACCCCATATTATCCCCCCTAGGTATATAACATTGGAAGTTTGTCTGGCTCTTTGGCTGTGTGCGTCGCGTAGCTCACCCAATGCACTGCGCCTTCCCAGTGCGACACGCCTGTGTTATTTTGCACTGGGTTCTAAGGTCCAATGCACCGCGCCTCACCAGTGCACCGCGCCTTTTGCCCAGTGCACCACGCTGGCCAATTTTCTTCCAATTTCACCCAATTTCTCACTTGTTCACAAAAATTGCTTTGAGTTGCTTCCTCTTTGTTCTTAGCATGCAAATGAGCTTTCAAAACTTGGAGACATGTTTTATACATTGGATTTTCAAATTAATTTTTCCAAAAACCCATTTTCATATGTTTTGCAAATAACTTTTATTTCAACCTCTATTTTGGACCTTTTTCACTGCTTTTTCACTTTGTAATGAGCGAAATGACCTGAGCTTGGCTTGTCTTTGTAGGTGTTGGAGCTTCTTAGGCTAAGGAAAGAAACCAGGGTGCAGATGAAGGAATTTGTAATGACAAAAACAAAATTTACATGATTTTTGTACAAATAAGGCTAAATACTCTATTTTCTCCTCAAAACAGATTTTTGAGGAAAAACACATTTTCGAACACTTATTAACAAAATTTATTGACGATAAAACCTCCTCATGGCCTGCTGGCTATTATCAGACACTCTGAAGTATTTATTGACAAAACCCTAATGAAACGCTAAGCCTACTTGACACTGAAACCCTAAAGACAACTTTTGCAATTTTTATTGAAAAGAAGACTGTATATGTTTTTTTTTTTAATAAATAAACATCAACTAGCAGGTGAATGACATGAGGGAAGTATGGTGACAAGACCCTTCCATCAGAGGATCGATGCTCCTAATGGAATGCAGGTGATCGAGCTTAATGGGACACCTAAAATGAAATGCAGCAAGAGGATTTGATCTCTGACGGAGGGATGAATAGACCGACTCTAACACAACCTTTTGTATCAATGAGACTCTTTGAGGACAAGGAGGTGGAACTCCCACAGGAGCAAATATGGGTGGGAGATGCTCAATTAGGTGTTATAATTGTAATAAGGAAGGCCATGGCATGAGAGAATTCCCTATGCCACGAAGACCTTAGTGTTCATATTGTCTAGTGAATACCCATGCAACTAAATATTTTCTTAACCTTATTGCTCCTTGGGAGGAATGCAAGTGGGCTAAAGGAGATAATTTGTTCTATGCAAAGCCTTGGGATCATAGTCCTACAATGCAACTGAATATCAATATTTTTAGAAGAGGAGGGAAGAATTTTGGAGCTGATGTTGAAGCTCCTGATCAATCAACTACCATAAGACCTACATCTCCAAAGAAATCTTATGATCCAATCAACACAAGGAATACTATAGGGATGCAACTGAAATTTTCTGTCAATTGATTTCTTTACAAGGATCTCATAGTGAAAAACACAAGAAAGTAAAGGTCCATGATGATCAAAATTCTCTAGAACCTTTCCAACCAATAATGGATTGGTTTACGAAATTTCTAAAAATTATGAATGATGAAAAACTCGTTGCTTAGTTACAAAAAAGGTTAAAAGTTATTGCTAACAATGATGTCTTTTCTAAAGAACCAATTTCCATGAAATTACCTTAGCGACAATCTACATGAGTATGAAAAAAAAGAGGTGAAATGGAAGGGTGTTCTAAGTAGACCCTCGGATCTCAGTTTTTCAAATTAAGGAATCCATGTTGGATTTGGCTCAGATGTCAATATTCTACTGAGAAAAACCTAGGAAGCTCTCAGAAAACGCAAGTTGGTCTTTTCCCCTATTCAATTGCGAATGGAAAATCAATATTGTATTCTTCCTATTGGTAGAATAGAGGATGTTGAAGCTGATATTTTTGGTGTCAAAACATATGCAAATTTTGAAGTTATTGGCATTATTAGGGATAAAGATCCATATCCAACTTTATTGGGAATTAATTGGGATTTTGAAAACTATGCAGTGATTGATTTGAAATGGGAAACTATAAATTTTGAAGCAAATGGCATGCGCGTCATAAAACCTCTTGATCCTTATGAGGGCCTGAGATCTACTGAACCGATGGACAATTTTGAGTCGCCTAATCTACTGGACCAATTATATCAACTATCCGTTGGGAGGTGAGAGGATTATATTAACCCCATGATAGTTGGATGTATTAGTTGGTAGAGTATTCAAAGTATTGAAGTCAGCTTCCATGCTATGATGGAAGATTGGAAACAAGGAGCTCATGAAATTCATTCTCGACATTGTGCCACTATTCAACTTGTCTGCTGGATTGGTTTTGTGTGTGGTTTTTGCACATGGTTTTGGGCATGATGGTTTTCTGCCCATGGTATTTTGTAGATCTGGTCAAGGGAACTATGGTTATGTTCTAATATAGGGTTAATGGATTGGGATTTATGGATGCTTTAGCATGTATATATATGTATTGTAACATTCAAAGGAATATAATGAAAAATCAATCTGGTAGTCTCAGTTTTTGGATCCAAGGAAAATATGTGTGTATAAATGTTTTATGTTTTATGCTCTCACCATTTTTTATTTTATGTTTTTAGAATTCGTATGCAGGTAATTTATGTATGAACTTCAAATGTACATTTGGTATCTAAGTTGTTTTGGATTCAAGGGGGCACCTTTTCTGCTAAGGGATTTTTCTCAAGCCTATCATACACGTTGTTTAGTGGGAGATCTATGGGATCGATTCTTGTGGTGAAAGAAAATGGCAAGTAGTGGAAAGATAGAGACTGAGAAAGTTAATGGTTAGAGTTTTGAGTTGTGGAAACTCAAGATGGAGAATTTGTTGGTGGATAAAGATGAGTGGATTGCGGTAGATTCAGGTAGTAAACCAATGACAATGTCAGCTGAAGACTGGGCGAAGTTGGATCGAAAGGCAAAGAGCACAATACAGTTATGTATCTAAAATTAAATATTGTTGAATGTATCAGGGGAAGCTTCAATGGAGGCTTTATGGGAAAAGTTAGGGACTTTGTACCAATCTAAGTCTCTGGTGAATAAACTATTCCTATGGAAAAAGTTGTATAACCTAAGGATGAAGGATGGAGACTTGGTGATAGAGCATTTGAACACCTTTAATACTGTGGTAAGCCTGTTGATATTTGTTGATATAAAAATTTTAGATGAAGATAAGTGCATCAGTTTATTGTGTTCTCTACCAGATTCGTGGGATAGTTTGGTTGTTGCAATAAGTAGTAATGTGACTGTCTTGAAATTTGATGAAATAGTCTCATCCTTGTTGTCACAGGGGATGAGAAGGAAAAATACAGAGGGCTATTATGGTGATGCCTTGTTTGTATGAGGATGGTCCTAGAACAAAAACAGAAATAAATCCTAGAGTGGGAGATCTAAATCCAGAGGCAGATCTAAATCTCTAGGAAAACCTATAAAGGTGTGCTGTAAATGTGGAAAGGAAGGTCACTTCAAAAAGTACTATAGATCTAAGGCTTCTGAGAAAGGAAATGGATCGATTGATGCTCCTTCTACAGAGGTGAAAAACACCTTAGATGAAGGTGGGGATGTGTACTTGGCTTCTTCTTCAAGTACACATGTATATCATGAGACATGGTTGATCGACTCAAGTGCATCCTTTCACTTCACTCCCCACAGGGAGTGGTTCTGCGAGTATGATAAATATGATGGTGGTGATGTATTCTTAGGGGATGATAAGGCTAGAATCATCGGTCATGGAAAATTTAAGTTGAAGTTACAAGGTGGAAATATTAGAACACTTTTGGGTGTTCTGCATATTTCTGCATATTGGCCAGAAACCTGATTTTTGTAAGCAAGATGGATGATGCAGGTGCAAAAACAATGTTCGAGAAAGATAACTACAAGATGGTTCAGAGAGCACTGGTATTGATGCAAGGAGTTTGGATTGGAACTCTATAAAAGTTTCAAGGTAGCATTATTGTTGATGGGTGCAACAGTTCTGTGGTTCCTAAAAGTGGAGTAGAAAATCTAGTGGTCTATGGAGAAAAGACCATGATATGGCATCAAAGGCTTCGACGTATTGGAGAGAAGGGCCTTTGAATACTTCATGGTAATGGTATGGTAGAAGGTATCTCTAATTTATCTATGGATTTTGATTTCTATGAAAATTGTGTAAATAGGAAGCAGAATCGAGTGAGTTCCCCCTCTGGTGCTAAGAGGCCGAAATGGATATTAGAGCTTGTGCACAGTGATGTGTTTGGCCCTGTGTCAGTTCCATCACTAGGTAATTTTGTGTAGTATGTATCATTTATAGATGACTTCTCAAGGAATACATGGATATATTCCCTCAGGAAGAAATCTGAAGTCATTAACAGGTTTAAAGAATTTAAGGCTCTGGTGGAAAACCAGATAGACAAGAAGATAAAGTTGCTAAGGACAGATAACGGTGGAGAGTTTTTAAAGAATGAATTTGAATAGTTATGTATGAAGTGTGGTATAGCATGATAGAAGACTACTCCATACACACTTCAACAAAATGGAGTTGCAGAAAGAATGAACAATACATTGATGGAAAAGGCAAGAAGCATGCTCAGTGGTGTCGGGTTAGGACAAGAATTCTTGGTAGAGGTAGTGGCGACTACATGTTACGTGGTCAATAGATCACCTTCATCAGCGTTGGAGGATAAGACTCCACAAGAGGTATGGACTAGTAATAAACCCTCTCTTTCACATCTAAGGGTATTTGGATGTGATTCATATGTACATGTTCCAAAGGAGAAAAGAACCAAGTTGGATATTAAATCTGAAAGGTGCATCTTTATTGGGTATAAGGATGGTTTAAAGGTTATAAGCTTTGGAACCCAGAAATAAGGAAGGTTGTGTACAACTATGATATGGTGTTTAGAGAGGTGAAAGATGTTATTAAACATGAAGCCTACCAAAGGAACCTAAGAATATAGATTTTGAGCTAAAGGAGGAGGAATCAAACTCTACCGCAGAAGACAAATTAGAAGATGAAGAGCCACAAAATCTAGTTGTGAGAAGATCAGTTCAAGAAAGAAGGCAACCAGAAAGGTATATTCCAACTGATTTCTGTTTAAATTTTTCTTTATCTATTACTGATGGCGATCCCAAAAATATCCTGGAAGCAGTAGACTCAGAGGATGGAAAACTCTAAAAAGAGGCCATGGTTAATGAAATGACATCTTTGCACAAAAATGAGGCTTGGGATCTAGTGGAATTGTTAGCTGGAAGGAAACCCATTGGTAGGAAATGGGTGTTTAAGAAGAAGATGAATGCAGAAGGCAAGGTGAAGAAATACAAAGCTCGGTTGGTAGCAAAAGGTTATTCCCAGGTGCCGGGAATTGATTTTGGTGATATGTTTTTTCCTGTTGTGAAGGTAGCTTCTATTATATTACTTTTATATGTTACTACTACTTTTGATTTTGAGGTAGAACAGATGGATGTGAAGACAACATTTATTAACGTGGATATGGAAGAAGAGATCTACATGAAGCAATTTGAAGGCCTTGCGGTGAAGGGTTAAAACAGTCACCAAGGATGTGGTATCAGAAATTTGATACATATATATGGGGCCTTGGCTTCACCATAAGAAAAGAAGATCATTATGTGTATTTTAAATTAATTAGTGACCATCTTATTTATTTGGTCTTGTATGTGGATGATATTATGGTGATTGGAAATAACAAAGAAAATATCTAGGAATTGAAGACCCAATTGTCCTCCAAATTCGACATGAAAGACCTTGGTGCTACAAACTATATTTTTGGCATGGAAATTAAACAAGATCGGGAAAAAAGGAAGCTCTGGTTAAACTAGAGGAAGTATGCCAAGAAAATATTCCATAGGTTTATTATGCAGGATAGTAAACCAAGATCGGGAAAAAAGGAAGCTCTGGTTAAATCGGAGGAATTATGTCAAGACAATATTCCAAAGGTTTAATATGCAGGATAGTAAAATGGTGAAGGTTCCTATTCCTATTGGTGTAAAGTTATCTGTTGAATAGTGTCCCAAGACACAACAAGAGGAAGAGGACATGTTCCGTGTTCCATATGCAAGTGCAGTTAGTAGCCTAATGTATGCAATGGTCTGTACTAGACCAGATATTGCACATGCAATGGGAGTATTGAGCAAGTTTATGTCAAAACCAGGGAAGGAGCATTGGACATAAGTGAAGCGGGTTTTCAAGTATTTGTGTGGCACTAGTGATTATGGTTTGTGCTACCAAGGAAGACCAAGATTGGACAGAGTTTTGGGCATACATGGCTTTGTTGATGCAAAATGGGATGGAGATCTGGATTAGAGAATATCTAAAAGTGGGTATGTGTTTAACCTATTTGGAGGTGTAGTCAGTTGGATAACTAAGAGATAGTCTATAGCAGCACTTTCAACTAGAGAGGCATAATAGATGGAAACCGCTCATGTAAGAAACGAAGCAGTTTGGTCGCAAGGATTGCGTTCAAGTATGGTGTCAATCAGTACAACGAGCTATAAGGATAGACTATGACAGCCAAAGCGCAATTTTCTTGGCAAAGAACCTTGCTTATCATTCAAAGACAAGGCAAATTGATGTTCAAAATCACTTTGTAAGGGATATTGTTGAGGACAAAAAGGTGTTCCTAGTAAAGGTGGACACTTTGAAGAATACCGCAGATGCATTGATGAATTTTTTGAGCACTAAGAATTCTCTTGGTGTAGAGAAACAATGGGTGTTGCAAGGTTGGACCAATGACTAAGCTCTCCTATGGCCCCCTGTAAGAATAAAAAAAAAGGTGGGATAATGTTGGGTGTGTGTTATATTCTTTCCATGACCAACCCCATGCATGGGGGGGAGACAGTCCCCCCTGTTCATTGTGTCGAGCATAGGAGGGGGGTCATAGGTGTGTTTGAGGGGGGCGGTAGCCCCTCTCTATGGGGTCCGGAGCACCACCCTAGGGAATTTGTTTTTGGACCCTATATTAGGTGGGAGGACCTACTTGTGGTTTTGTGCATGGTTTTCGCACATGGTTTCTGGCATGATGGTTTTCTGTCCATGGTATTTTGTAGATCCGATCAAGGGAATTATGGTTATGTTCTAATCCAGGGTTAATGGATGCTTCAAAATGTATATATATATATATGTATTGTAACATTGAAAGGAATATAGTGAAAAATCAATATAGTAGTCCCGGTTTTGGGATCTAGGGGAAAATATCTATTTATATTTGTTTTATGTTTTATGCTCTTGTCGTTGTTTATTTTATGTTTTTAGAATTCATATGCAGGTAATTTTTGTACTGGGTTAAAACCTACACATAGTAGAAATAGAAGCTAGCTTCTATTGGGGACTATTGGGATGATCAAACCACTTAGGAAATTTTTGATCTGCTCAAAGAATACGAGGATTTGTTTCCTTGTTCCATTTTAGAGTTAAATGGAATTAAAGGAGATTTGGGAGAAATGAAAATAGCATTAAATCCATATGTGAAACCAATTAAACCTTGACCTTACGTATTGAATCTATAGGTCAAGGAGAAAGTGAAGAAGGAAATTGAAAAATGCTAATTGTTGGTTTTATATTCCCGGTTGATGAAGTTGAATGGATAAGGTCCATAATAATCTAGGATAAGAAGGATTCAAAGTAAATTTGAGTTTGTGTTTATTATCACAACCTCAATAACGTCTATGTGCATGACCCATTTCCAACTCCCTTTAGTAATTAAGTTTTGGATAATGTTGGAGGAAATGAAGCTTATTTTTTTATTGATGCTTTCTCTGGGTATTATCATGTCTGCATTGCAAAAGAAGATAAGAATAAGACCACATTCACTACTGAATAAGGGTCTTATTCTTATAATGTAATGCCCTTTGGGTTGAAGAATGCGCATGTTGTTTTCTCACACATTGCGATTGCTGCCTTCCGTGAATATATACATAAGTTTCTTGCAGTTTATAAGGATGATTAGACCATTTATAGCATGCTCAAGAATCATCCTAGTTTGCTACACGTTTTTTTTGATAGATGTTGACAAATTAAAATATCTTTAAACTTGAAGAAATGTATTTTTTTGTGCCTTTTGGAACACTATTGGGGCATATCGTCTACAAAGAACTAGTATGTGTGGACCCTTCTAAAGTTGCGGTGATACTAAATATTCTGCCACCCACTTCTATCTAATAATTGCATACCACTTTGGGGCATACTAGTTATTATCACAAATTTATAATAAATTATGCTCTAATCACAATCTCGCTTGAGAAGCTTCCTATGAAATCTAAATGCTTTGTGTGGTCTACTGGATGTGATTCTACATTTGATACTTCAAAAGAGAAACTTGCAAGTGCACCCATCCTGGTCTACCCTGACTAGAGTAAGTCATTTCATGTCCATGTTGATGCATCTAGAATTTCCTTAAGAGCAATATTAATATAACCAGGTGAAGGAAACTTGGATCATCCTATTTATTTTGCAAGTAGAAAAAATTCAACCGTGGAGAAAAAATATACTACCACAGAATGAGAGGCTTTAGCTATGGTTTATTCTCTCCAAAAGTTCTGAAATTATTTGTTGGTAGTTCCCTTCAAGTTCTTCACATACCACTCAACAATGAAATATGTAGTCAATAAGCTTGTACTCGAAGGAAGGATTTGTCAGTGGTTATTGTTATTTCAGGAATTCATTTTTGAGGTGATTGTAAAGCTGGGAAGATCAAATGTGGGGCTCGTCCATTTGTCTAGGTTGGAGTCAAGAGAATTGGGGGGATCAATTGATGAGCAGTTGCCAGATGCTCATTTGTTTCGTATTGAAGTTGTCCCTGATTACTTAGAAGATATTTCCACTTTTCTTATTACTGGACAATGCCCTCCTGATTATACTACTATGAAAAAGAAGAATTTGGTAGTTAGAGAAGCAAACTACCAACTTATTTCAAGACAACTATATAAAATGGGAATGGACCAAGTTTAATGTCATTGTATTCTTGATCATGAACATGAAGGCGTATTGTGGGAATTTCATGCGAGAATTTCAAGAGATCGTGTTGGAGGAAAATCTATTGCTCGAAAATTTCTGCAATTCGACCTCTGGTGGCCGAATCTCTTTAAGGATTTGAAATTATATGCAAATAATTACAATTTCTGTCAACAAGTTGGGCGACCATCGCATCACGATGGAATTCCCTTGCATCTGGTACAAGCTCTTGCTACTTTTGAGAAATGGGTTTTTGATTTTATTAGGCCTATTCACCCTCCTTCTCGTCATTCACATGCTTGGTATCTCATTACCACAATTATTTGACTCGTTGGGTGGAAGCTACTCCTATTAAATATTGCATTGCTAATATAGCTGCTCGGTTTATTTTTGAAAATATTATTACTAGGTTTGGTTGTCCTGAAGTCTTATAACTGATAAAGGTTCCCATTTCATCAATGAAACAATCTAGGCTCTGCTACAGAATTTCATGATACAACACCATAAGAGCACTCCTTATCATCTGCAAGCCAATGGAACTGTCAAATATTTTAATAAAATTTTAGAAAAGGGACTTACTAAGGTTTTCTCTGCAAATAGAGATGATTAGGATGTATGAGTTCCTGCTAGTTTATGGGCCTACCCAACTACCATCAAGCAGTTACACAAGTACACTCCTTTTAAATAAGTTGTTGTTCTTACTGAGTTCATTGTTCCTAATCTTTTTATTTCTCATGCAACTTGAATGTCTGAATATGAGTTCATTCCCAGACGAGTGCGTGAATTATTACAACTAGATGAGTCTCAATTTATTGCTTATTTCCATCAAGATGTTGACAAGGAGTGTCAAAAAGCTTGGAACATTCGACATATCAAGAAGAAATCCTTTTATGCAGGTGACCATGTATTACTTTATGACAACAAGTATCACAACCATCCTAGTAAGATCCAAATGAATTGGCTTGGTCCTTTTTATGTTATGCAAATAAGCGTTTCTGGTGTTGTTTGACTTACTCAACTAGATGGTACCCTTTTCTTTGGATGAGTGAATGGTACTCACCTAAAGCCCTATTTTTTTGTGTCAACCTTGAAATAAAGTGGCCTCTCTTCACAAGAGTAGTAGGTAGGAGTTAGGGTAGTTGTGTTAATAAGACTTTTCTCAATTTTGTAGTTTGTATCTTCAGTATTTTCCACAAGTAGGTTGCCTTTTCAGTTATGACCCACCGTAACTCATTGTGGTTGCGGATAATTTTTTGTGTCTTATCCTATCATTGTCATTAATTGATCTGGAATTTATCCAGAATAAAGAATGAAAGACTCATGTGCATGGATGTGCCTATGTTACTTTATGCAATGGATCGATAAGATTGTGAAATACATAGACACTAAGGCAATCAAAGAAAACAGAATAATCAAACATGTAAAAGAAACAAGTTTAATAAGGAGTTCACCTAATGCTCATGGGTTGCGTCTCCTGGTCCATCGTTTCAATGGTGGCCTCTCTATTATGTTTTCAATTAGAGTTTTACAACAGTGAGCTCGATTCGAGTCTCACTGATAGAATGAAGTCAATAGGAATGGAGTACACAGACTCTCCTTACTAAAACTCGACCTCTAAGGGTCATAGTAGTATGACAGGCCTATACCGAGGAGATTTCTTGAACCTCTCAAGCCTTCAATGGAGTACACAAACTCTCTGACTCTATTTGGCTCTGTCTCGCTCGATGTTGCCTTCAAGTCATCTCGAATTCTACTCTTTGTTCTCTACTATTAGCTTTCTGCATCTCTATGTGTTGCTCGTCCCTCTGATTCTCTCAGTTTATGGCTTTAAGTCCAGTCTGCTCTTTGACTACGCGTTTCCACTTCTTGACCTTCTAGTTTCCTTTCCTCTATCATTCGAATTCCTCTACTATATGTCATCATCACTGGGTGATGCCTTGTAGGGAGGTGGCCACCTGTTTGCTAATGAACAGGGTGTCAGATTGCCTGAATCATACTCGAATGGACATTAAATCTGTTTGCTTCAAGATCGCCCATGAACATGAATTATTTGCCAACTCATCATCCACGTTAAACATCAAATCCTTGTCGTCTTGCTTTTTGACCTGTCAAATTCGGTCGATCATCGGGACGCATCTCTACCGTTGATCTAGACCCCCCAGATTCTATGGTCGTCCTTCATATCGGGTAGACAAGTCGCACAACATTTACCTGTCTGATGCGGGTGATTTTCTCTCTCTTCCGCCGGACACGTGTCGCTTGATGTGTGGCATTGGGAGGGACTGAGTCAAAACTGCTTACCACCTCAAAGCCTTCTGATATCTTGCCGGTTTCGGGGAATCCTGTGCTACGGAACCGAAATAGTTACTTTTCCGAGTTTTATGGTGTTTTCAGGTCTGAGCATTTTGAGGATTTACTTCACTGAGGGGGATTCCCTGTGATATGCGATTAGCACTTAACACTAATTGCGTATCAGAATCCACCTCTGTTTCTTGATCTGGCCTCCAGTTTTGCAAGTTTTGTGCCATTGCACTTTACCATGGGCCAATAGTCTGCGCGCTCAGCCGAGGGTCCTTGTTGCTCTGCTCTGGCCAAAATTGCAATTGTTATGAGGATTCCTTTTGATAGCTTCAATCTTTTCTAGGATTTGAATCTTTTAGCATAATTTCAAACAGTCATGAAAACTTAGAGAGTTTTAGGATCCAATTCAGATCATGGCCTTCCCACTGAAAAAGCTTTTGGACCACCAAAATTTGTTTTTCTTTCAAACGTCAATCAAGTGAGGGTACTGCTTCCTCGCTTGCTCAATTTCTATCCATTTCGCACTGCTTGGATTTGAACCTTTGAGTCTGATCTTGAGGTACTCAACATCCCCTTTGCATGTAGTTCTTACCTTCCTGTCAAGAACTGTATCTTCTTGCAACTCATTAAGGTATTTAGGTAACTAATCATTAATAGAAGGCAATTGACTCTGCTCTTCAGGATCTTCAATTAATGAAGGTTCAAATAGTCTCAAGTTGTTTGCATTAACAAATGAGTAGATGTGCATGTAAGCTGGTAGATCAAGGCGAAAAGCATTCTCACCAATTTTCTCAAGTAACTTGAAAGGTCCATACCTTATTGGCTTCAGCTTCTTACCTTCACCTTGCATCCTGTCTTTTCTAATATACAGCCAGACTTGGTCACCAACTTGGAAACTATGCTCCATCCGATGCTTGTCATGCCTTGCCTTGTACTTGGCTTGGCTCTTTTCCAGCTGTTTCTGTATTGCCTGGTGAATCTCTTGGCTTTGTTCAATGAACTTGGTTGCTTTGTCCACATCACTGTGTCCATCAACTACTATGTCTTTACCAAAGACAAAATCCAAGGGAGACCTTGGTCTGAAACGAAAACAGGTCTCAAAAGGAGATCTCTGTGCAGAAGAATGTTTAGCTCAGTTGTAAGCATGTTGCACATAACATAAATGTTCATCCCAAAGTTTGGGATGCTTGCTGTAATAGCCTCTGAGCAACTGGATCACTATCTTGTTGACCACTTCTGTTTGACCATCTGTTTGCAGATGAAAAGTTGTGCTTTTCTTCAGTCTGGTGTCCATCAATTCCCACAAGCTTGATGAAAATTTCCCAACAAATCAGGTATCTCGATTAGATATTATGGAAGTGGGTAATCCAAAATGAACCCATACATTCTAAAAGAACAACTTTGAAGTTTGTTCAGTTGTAATCTATTTGTTACAAGGTATTAAAATACACATTTTGTTGAACATATCCACAAAAACATATAAATAGTCATGACCTTTCCTAGATTTAGGTAGTCCTCCAACAAAGTCCATGGAAACACTTTCCCAAGTATGAGAAGGAACTGGTAGTGGAGTGTACAAGCCTAGTTTTCTATTGTTGGGCTTGCTTTTAGCACACATGGGACACCCTTTTACATATCTAGAAACTATCTCATTCATTTTTGGAGAATAACAAAATCTTTGCAGCTATGCAACCGTTTTACTTACACCAAAGTGACCTGATATTAGAGAAGTGTGTGCTTCTCGAATTATCTTTACTCTTTTAGTTTGTGGAATGCATAGCTTCCCACAATGATACAAGAGTTGGTCCTTAATATGATAATCCAATTCTTCTACCCATTTGCCTTGACTCAAAGTTGCATATACATCTTTAAAATATATATCTTGAGCATATTGTTCAATGTAGCTTTCATGCAATACTGAATTATGCTTAAGTATAGTAGATGCATTTATAATTGATCTAGATAACATATCTGCAACTTTATTGTGTATGCCCTTTTTATATCTGATGACTAAATGAAACTGTTGTAGAAAACCCATCCATCTATAGTGTCTTGATTGCTGCAACTTAGTTTGGAGTGTAGATATTGAAGTGGTTGATGATCAATATGTATAAATGTCTCTTTGCCCATTAAGTAATGTTTCCATTTTTTCACACTTTGTACTAATGCATACAATTCTTTATCATATGTGGGATAGTTAACTACTGTAGAATTAAATGTCTCAGAATGATAACATATGGGTTTACCATGCTACATCAACACTACTCCCATGGCATAGTCACTAGCATCTGTTTCAATCTCAAATGGTCTTTGAAGATTTGGTAGTGCTAGTACTGGTGCTATACTAATCTTTTCTTTCAAGGTGTCGAAGGCTTTCTGCTATTTGCCTCCCCACTAAAACACGTTGTTCAATCCTGTTAAAGCATGTAAGGGAGATGCAATTAAGAAAAAGTTAGAAATAAACTTTCTCCAATATTGTGCTGCTCCTAAGAAGCTTCTAACCTCTGTAGCAAATTTGGGTTTAGGCCAATTTACAATGACTGCAACGTTAGAGGGATCTATCTTCAATTCACCATCCCCTACTATATGTCCCAAATAATTCAAAGATGTTTTTCCAAATTCACATTTTGAGAGTTTAACATAAAGTTTTTCTCTTTTCAAAACATCCAGTGTCTGCTTAACATGCTTTAAATGTTCTTCCCACATTTTGCTAAATATAAGAATGTCATCCAGATATACAATAACGAAATCATCAAGAAAATGTCTGAGTACATCATTAATTACTCTCATGAAAGTAGCAGGAGCATTAGTTAAGCCAAAAGGCATAACCAACCACTCATACAATCCCTGCTTTGTTTTGAAAGCAGTCTTCCATGCATCTTGCTCTACGACTCCAACCTGATGATAGACACTATGCAATTCTAACTTGGAAAAATAAACATCCTCTTTCAACTGATCTAATAAATCATCTATGCGAGGAAAGGGATAACGATTTTTTGTCGTTATCTTATTCAGTGCTCGGTAATCAATGCACATTCTCCATGAGCCATCTTTCTTCTTCACCAAAACAATTCGAGACCCACATGGTGATGTGCTAGGTCTGATGAACCCTTTCTCGAGCATCTCCTGTACCTACTTCTTGATTTCTGCATTCTCTAAAGTAGACAACCTGTACATTCCAATGTTAAGCAATGGAGCATCTTGCTACAAATTAATATCATGCATTGTTTCCTTTTTGGGTGGCGGACCTTTAGGTTCTTGAAATAATACATCATATTCTGAGACAACTTTTTCTAAATCAGCTTGTTGTTTAGCATCACAACCCTCAAATACATTGGTTTTATCAAGTTTCTTTTCCTTTACAACCATCAGTAAATTCGTTTCATCTGCCCCGAGTTTATGAGAGTATAATTATTCTTGAGCTTCTGAGCTCTTACAATATATTCGATTCCATCTTTAACGAGTGGATACTTGTTCTCAGCACTATAGAAACTAGCTTTTCTATCATACAAGTAAGGACTTCCTAAAACAATTCCACATATATCCAAAGGAACTATACCTAACTCAACCTCATCTACAAATGCTAACCCAAAAGAAAACTTAAGTTTACATTGTCTAGTCACTTGTAGATTTGCTTTATCAGATAGCCAACCTAATGGATATGGTTTCTTGTGAGGTGTAGTTAGTAATCCCAACTTCTTTTCAATTGCTTCAGAAATTAAATTTAGTTGTGAGCCACTGTCAAACAAAGTATCAATCTTTTGATGATTGGAAATAACTCGAATATGAAAAAGCTCACGTCTTTTTCTCTCATTTTCTTCATTATCAGTAGTTTGTGCAGAATTACTAGTGGATGCTTTAGAATTTTTACCTTTTATACCTATGGCTGCGATTGTTACTTCATCTCCTGAGTCTGACCCCAATTCATTTTGAATAGTTGCAGTAGTCTTCTTCTTCTTGCCCTCAAACTTCTTAGGTTTCAGCTCTGGATGCAGAATCCAGCAGTGTTCGTCATCATACCCATCCTTCTTACAGTGAGTGCATGAAGACTTTCATTTCTATACAGTGTTTGTCTTCCTCTCTTTCCATTTCTGTTTTATTTTCTCCTTATTTTTTCTTGGAGTGGGTTTGGATGATCCCCCAACTTATAGGTTCCCATTCTTACCTCTAGCTTCTAGATGCGTAGCTTGAATGGATACCTCATCTATGCTAGTGGGATTAAACAGGAGGATAGTGTGCCTCATGTAGCTATGTAGACCACCTATATACTTCAACAGAGTCTCGGGTGAGTCTAATGAAATTCCTAGAATCAAAGCTCTTTTCCTAAATTCTTGAGTGTAACCTTGTACACTTTGCCCTTTTATTTGTCGAAGAGTTTGTCAGCTCATCATGGCTTGCTGCATGCAGGCTAGTGGATAGAATTGCTTTTTAATTGTAGAAACAAATTCACTCCAGACAAAAGGAATCTTACCATGTTTCTTCATGTCATCTTGTGTCCTGCCTTCCCACCATACCAAGGCAGTGCCTCCAAGGTGTAGGCTGGTCAGCTAAATCTTACTCTTGTCTGAGTGAATGCTCTACACTCTGCAATAAACATCAATCTGTCTGATCCAATTATCTATCTTCTCTGCATTCAACTCTCCATCATATATTGGTAAATCAAATTTAACATCTAATTTAATAAAAGATGTCTTCTTTTTATTTCACGGCTATTAGGAGGCGTAAGAAATTTTTCTTCTTTCCCTTTGCCTTTGGAGTGGTCATGGAGGAGAGATTCCTCTACTCCTTTGTCTTGTTTGGAGCTTGATGCATCTTCATATCTATGTTTCTTATAGTCCCTATACATTTCCTCCACCATGGCTTTCAGGGTCATAAAACTATCCATGAACTCGGGATCTGATTCAAGGGGATTTTCTCCTAACATTTTCCTCTTAGAATAGACTCTACTAATTTCTGGGTTAGCTTCAGCCAATTCTCCTTCTCCTAATTTAAGCTTTGATCTAGTTAGCATTCAACAACAAAATCTAGCACAAGCTTGTCTAACCTTAATAAACATGAGCTCTGATACCACTTGATATGGAATTTATCTAGGATAAAGAATGAAAGACTCATGCGCATGGATGTACCTATGTTACTTTATGCAATGGATCAATAAGATTGCGAAATACATAGACACTGGGGCAATCAGAGAAAACATAACAGTCAAACATGTAACCAAAACAAGTTTAATAAGGAGTTCAACCAATGCTCCTGGGCTAGGTCTCCTGGTCCAGCCTTTTAGTGGTGGCCTCTATATTATGTTTTCAAGCAGAGTTTTACAATGGTGAGCTCGATTTGAGTCTCACTAATAGAATGAAGTCAGTAGGAATGGAGTACACAGACTCTCCTTATTGAAACTCGACCTCTGAGGGTCACAGTAGTATGATAAGCCTATTCCAAGGAGCTTGCTTGAATCTCTCAAGCCTTCAATGGAGTACACAGACTATCTGACTCTCTCTGGATCTGTCTGACTCAATGCTACGTTTAGGTCAACTTGACTTCTACTCTCTATTCTCTGCTATTAGCTTTCTATGTCTCTGTGTGTTGCCCATTCCTCTACTTCTATCAGTTTGGCTTTAAAGCTAGTTTGATCTTTGACTGCTTATTTCCACTTTCTGGTCTTCTAGTTTCCTTTCCTCTGTCCATTCGAATTCCTCTGCTCTGCATCATCATCACTGGGTAATGCCTTGCAAGGAGGTGGCCACCTATTTTCTAATGAACTGGGTATTAGATTCCTTGAATCATACTCGAATGGTTGTTAAATCTGTTTGCTTCAAGATCTCTCATGAACACGAATTGTTTTCCAACTCATCATCCAAGTCAGACGTCAAATCCCTATCGTCTTTCTTTTTGACCTGTCAAATCCGGTCGATCATTAGGACGCATCTCCGCTGTTGATCTGGACCCCCCAGATTCTACAGTCGTCCTTCATATTAGGTAGACAAGTCACACAACATTTACCTGTTCAATGCGGGCAGTTTTCTCTCTCTTTCGTCGAATGCATGTTGCTTGATGTGTGGCATCGAGCTGGACTCAGTCAAAATTGCTTACCACCTCGAAGCCTTCCGATATCCTGCTAATTTTTGGGAATCTCGAGCTACAGAACCAAAACAGTTACTTTTTTTAGTTTTATAGCATTTTTGGGTCCAAGCATTTCGGGGCTTTCCTTCACTAATGGGGACGCCCTTCTCCGAATCCACCTCCATTTCTTGATCTGGCCTCCAGTTCTGCCAGTTTTGTGCATTTCCGCTTTACCATGGGCCAATGGTCTGCGTGCTCGACCAAGGGTCCTCGTTGCTCTGCTCTGGCCACAACTGCAATTGTTATGAGGATTCCTTCTGATAGCTTCGATATTTTCTAGGACTTGAATCTTTTAGCATAATTTGAAACAATCATGAAAACTTATATAGTTTTAGGATCCAATTCAGATCTTTAATGCTCATCTTTTCTATCATTAATTCTTGTCATGCCCGAGTTAGTTACCAAATCCATTTCCCAATTCTCGATAATATTTTACTTTTTTCGTTAGATTTTCTGTCAGCTCATGACATTCCTTAGTACATTCCAGTAATTCCTATCATTACTTTGAATAGTCGCATTTATCATGCATAACGACTAGGCTCTCAACCCTATTGACTATTCTATATATGTCCACCATTCATTTCCATTTTCATCGTTTCCCATCTTGACTTCTCAGTTTCCACTCTGGCTCCATCACCACCTATCCATGAACCGTCATTGCCTTGTCTCCCCCCTATTTGTTTTGTGTATACCCATTATTCTACACCATGATTCGTCAAGTTTGAACCGCTATCACTTTGTACCCTATTGACTCTCTTATTCACTGTCAAGATGATTTCTTTAGGAAATATGAGAAATCCACTCTTGTCGATAATGACCTCTTTGATCCATCATTGTTCCCTACGCTTTGAACTAATGTCTTTATGGATCCAAATACCCTTCCCAATTCCTATTCTACCCTGAAAGTAAAAACCAATTTCCATCCTTTGAAATCGTCCATTCTCTTTGTTTTGTGCGATTTACTTGTTTTTGGAACCACTAGTGAAGTCATGTGTTGCACAATGTGGTTAATCAGTCATCTCCATGGGGGTTCTCTCTGGTTGGATCAAGAATACCCCATCCATGCAAAACATATTTACAAACTCATAGGACTATCCATTTATGGTACTGATGTCAGCTCAACTTTTCAGAAAAATGCTAAATGCGAAAAGAAGACCGATGTGATTAATTTGTATAAAGAGTATGGAACCACCAGTAAAGGTGCATAGAGATATTCTTGATATGATTAATAATATGTCAGTTCATGTTGATTCCAACATTATCACTAGTAAATTCATGCACAATTTTACCAGAGGAGAATGTTCGTTGGACGCCATATCAATTGCAAAGGCTTGCGTTCCACGGGACCAAATCAATTGGTCTAGCTATCTTCTTAATAAATTATTTGAAGCTTCCCATGATGTTTATACCCAACCCAAGACCTCAACACGGTTGTAGAAGGTGAACCTCTTGCATATGCTTATGCACCTTGGCATAGTAATGAAGACACTATAATCAAAGAGTTCAATGACCTTGCATTTTGACACTGGTTCCACAAAATGGATGTTGTGACCTAAACCATTTCACGAGTGTTTCTCCCTCTACTCGACTAGTATTCTCATCAAGCTTAGTTCAGTACAACTCATAGATCTTCTTATCTCCATCTGCTACATGTTTTCCCTACAAATTTTGTTATGAGGAAGTTGTTGTTATACATAAGCAACAGAGATTTCCATAATGAAGGCATCACTTGGCCAAGAGTCATGTCGTGGTGGCAAGATGGAATGGACCTGTATAATTTTGATTCCATGAGACCTGTTAGGGATGCCCCTTCATCCTCTCACAAGCATCCTATATATACGATAGAATATATTCATCCCCTGATAAAGAAATCCAAGGAGTGCATAATCACATCATATGCTGCTTGGAATGAGGTAGGTTCTTTGGTTGAGCAAACTAACTAGGTACATCAAGTCACTCCTGTTTCCACTACACTGCCCACCATCACAACCACCATTCCATAGGCTACCACCTCTATTTCCGCTTCATCTCACCAAAGCCATCATGATACCCATGTTTCCACCATCATCGACCTTGACGCCGAGCCACCATCCACTGATCATGATATTCCCATTAATTAAGAACAACCCCCATACCCACATATATCTTTCAATGAGTCACCTCAGTCATCAAAAGTGATCATATCCGATAGTCCAGATTCACCCACTACTGTTGATGAGATGGAAGTTATGTAAACTGATTCCACCTTTTTTATTTATTCTCGTTTTCTTACCGCTATCGTTCCCCCACCATCCATAGATCTTCCTTCTACTGCCACCTCATCGCATCCCTCCTCTTCCACTACTCCACTCATCTCTACTGAGCAAGTCGTCAATTTCATGAAATATCTAGAGCAGTGTCTTCAGGTAATATCCCTTACCACCCAACAACATGACCTAATTACTTTTATTCCAACACATGTTCTTCACAAAATTGTGAAAAATCAAAAGGGTACTCTACATGGTGAATCTTCACCACAGGCTTAGTCAGAGAGCTGAGTTTCTAGTGGCCAACCACTGCCATCGCAACTTGCAACATAATATTCAGTGTCAGTGGAAACCCTTAGTACATGGTCTTCACTATAGTTGTTCTAGCTCATTCATGTTTTTGTCTCTCAGTTAGAGAACCATCATTCAGCTTGGGACTCGGTGCACAGATCTCCAAGTTTCTTATGACAAACAACAACATTATCTCAACACCACCGTCACAGTCTGAACAAAGTTGTGCCTTGAGAAATATGGGTTAGGGGCTCAAGTAAGTGATGTTCATTCCAAAATGCAGCCTTTGTGGCCTACACTTGCATCTTTTCCGAAGAGCATCCAACAAATCTTGCCACCTATTCCCCTGCTGAATGTTGTAAATTTGTTGAAGTGGCTTGTAAGCAAATTTTTTTCCAGAATATTGCATTCCAAGGCACTTACAATAGCTTGCAACAATATACGTTGTATCCATCAGATCTCTTCATGAACCAAATAGCTGGAAAGATTCAAGCAACCATCTTTGTCTGTGACACTTTTCCACAACTTATGCAAGAGTCAC
Source organism: Pinus taeda (assembly GCA_000404065.3). NCBI lineage: Eukaryota > Viridiplantae > Streptophyta > Pinopsida > Pinales > Pinaceae > Pinus > Pinus taeda. The sequence goes on along the minus strand of APFE031625708.1, from coordinate 15,806 downwards.
ATCAAATGGTCAGTCAAATTTTTTATTGGAGAAGCATTCTTGTGAAGAAGAATCCACTCATTTATCCCTTGCATGAGAACATCAAGAACTTGCTCCAACAAGTGATGGTGACTTCATACCTAGAAGTGAAGAAGTAACTTGTGGCTTAAGTCGATGAATTCAATGCTTAGATTAATCAATTTGAAGACGCATCCTAGGTGACTAAATGCATTCTTCACGAACTCCACCCAGAAGCACAGAGACACTTTCTCACTTTTAACATGCTATCCACTCTAACTGATCAACTTCTCTAAGATCTTGTCCAGTTGAAACCCAGTGATCTCAATGCTCAGACAGTGGAAGAATTTTCAAGCAAGGTGTCCACACTTTTGGACTCATGGAACTCATCTATTTCCACATACGCCACCTTTAAGGAATTGTCTCATCAAAGTGTTCCGTAGTTAGGTCCTTCTTTTGAAGGTACCATAACTGATCCAAGCAGAATCCAACCTTCACAGAGTTCATATGCAGCAACAACAGAACATTGACTCGAGGGTGAGTAAATGGATTGTGGTCAAGGCATGTTGGGTCCTTCATTTCTGAAGGAATAGAAGTTGCAGAGGAAATTTTGTATAAATTTGCTGGAAGTAGAGCACTAAAAAATCAAACTGGTAGCGGAATATTTTTTTTAGGACTTGTGTAGTGGAAAATAAGGGCATGCACTGAAGAAGCTAGAACTAATTTTGATACATTCAATAGGAAACTGAAGTAATAGCTCCAGGTTTTTGAAAATCACAGATCAAGTGAGCGAGGGATAGAAAACCAGATCAAGTCAGCGCAACTATAAAAGAAGATGAAAAGAAATGAGAAACAAGTTTAGACTACATTGAAAAGTTTAGATAGCACTGCAAATTTTAGAGGGTGTTGTAATGTTTGGATCCTAGCTATGTGAGATAAATACTGCTTATAGGCATATTTGAACATGTAATGATCTGTTTTGATACTTGTTTTGAGTTGTAATATTCATGTGCAAGTTTTTATTGTGTCGCGAGTTGTATTGGAGAAATGTAATTGTAATCGGGCTCAGTTGTTCTAATAATAAATGGAGAATGGGAGTTCTATCATCTGTTTATGTATTTTGCACCCCTTTTAAAATTTTCTACATGATGATATTTTCTATTAAATGTATAAGTTAAACTTCCACAAATGTATGTATGAATTGTTGTGCAGACTACATAATATCTATTTCTAGATTCTCTTCTATATTTCTATGGTTCTGGATCACCTTGGTTGAGACACTCCTTTGATCCATGGGAGTGAAAATGTCGGCAAAGTGCTAGACTACGCGGAAATATTTGGTGGCACCCTAGACTGAACCCTGGGTAAAAATTCATTTAAATGTTTCGGCCAATATGAGCAGAGGTTCCTTGCAGCTCAAGAAGTCTTTCTTCTTCTACCCTAGTCATGACAAGTGAGTGATCTGATGCTTTTTTGACCTTAACCTTGCCATCTAATATATGAATGGAATGTCCTTGCTGATAGATTTGGACCAAAGACAATAAGTTTCTCCTGAACTCCAGGAGGTATAAAACATCATGTAGAAGATATACTAGAAGACCAAGCAGTTTGAGCCTGACGGTGCCAAGTCCTGATGACTTGAGTTTTGACTTGTGTGAAAAGTATAATACTCCATCAACATTATTAGTGAATTATTCAAAGAAATCTCTTTTGAAATTCATGTGGCAAGTTGCTCCTAAATCAAGCAACCAAGCATCTTTCCATGAAGCAAGTGAAGTGTTGAATAAGTATTCAGTTACTCCAATGTTGCAATGTGCCACAACATAATTTAAGCAAACTTGGGTGCTTTTCATTTCCCTTTACTAGGTGTTTTACCATTTTCTTCATTTGTTTCCTACCCAATTCTGTCCCAAGGCAGCTTACATGTGGATACATCATGTCCATTTCTATTGCATCGTATGAAATGAAGATCAAACATTTTTCCTTGGAAATGTTTGCCCACCTAATCTCTAAAATTCTTCCTTCCTCTTCCTCTCCAGCCACCTCTTCCTCTAGAAGAATCTTATACATGATTCTTCTCTTTATGTGCAAGGGACACAACTTCTTTAGAAGATTTAGGAGTTGTATTCTTCCCAAAAACCTTCTCTCTTTTAGCAAAATTCTTCTCAAGGGAGTCAGATAATCTCCTTGAGTTTGTCACTTGCTTGCAATGACTCAAGATAATGTGAATAAGTTGGATATAGTGCCTCAACATAACCTATGAGAGGAATATTATTTCAACACTAGTGGATTTCATGTCATTCATAATGGATCTTACTTCTGATGCTAAGGCAAGAGGGTCATGGGGTTTTCCCTTACCACATTTTAAACAAAGAATACCAAAACTATGAGGTCATCATCTCAGGGAGTTTTGTTCATAGTTTTTTTTCACAAAAAAAAATTGCATGAAATAAAAATCATGAGCAGAACGGTTTCAGCTAGGCATGGGGGGGACATGAAGAAAAATCGAAAAGTGAACAAGGGGGTTAACCTAGTATTGAAATATAGATAGAGCCACGTAGATAAACCATTCAATCATTCGACTATATCGGTAATTTTTATTCCTCATCAAAATGAAACTAGGCATACTTGTGTCAAGAAGCCTTATATTGTTAATTGAGGAGCACAAACCATTAACCAAGTACAACCACTAGCTCCTTCAATGCATTTTTCTCTAAAGTTAGGGTTCAAATCAAATGAGGTAGTAGAGCAGTTGAGTGCAATAGAAATGGAAAGAGAGAATGAATGTGGAGTGGGTTGGTAGCATGCATTCAAGGCTAGCTAGCCACGAAATGTAGTGCATGCATCCAAAGACATGCATTGGGATGTCCCACATTAATTAATATAAACTACATGTAACACAAAATTTGACATAAAACATAATCAAATTCCCAACCATACTAAACCACATTTGTGTTGTGAAAATTGTTGCCATTGATGTCAAAGGAGTAGTTGTTGATGTCAAGGAGTTCCAAGCTTAGTGAGCATGTTGGAGATTGTTGGGTAGGAAGGAAATTGTCATTGATGTCAATCAATTATTGTTGATGTGTCTTCAATGTTTACATAATATGTATTTGAGGGATTTTTTTTCTACAGTAGATAAGCTCAAGTCCCATTACAAAGTGTATAATTAGATAGCCCTATGACAGACCTTTCCAATGGTATATGGAACTTTGAAAAGCTTCTCAGGAATAAAAGTTATTCACAATGGAGTTTGGTAGGGTTATCAAGCCTCTTAGTTCCACTAGCAATAATAAGGCATGGGACATCAGTGTTTGCGTTATCTAACCTAAAATTTCATGGTGCACCATAGAGGTTTTTGTTGGGAAAGATTTTGGATGGGTCTTGTTGTTGAAAAATTCTATAGACGTGCTTTTTCCCATTATCAGACGCACAAATTCATGTCACATCCTTGAACCTTTGGTCAGGAGGATCTGGTATGGAGAGCCATGGTCCCATAGTTGACAAATTCCATGATCAAGAATCTCTTACATCAAAGAATAGTAAAATTCATGTACCACCATAGAGGTTCAAGCTAAGGTGTAGAGATGGAGAATGATACGGTTGGAGGTGGTGTAGTTAACAGAATGAGAGACGAAAAAATATTTTTTATACAGTGAAATTTATTTTCCTTCAATGGAGGTTCAATAAAAATGTTTGCAAAGGTATTGTTTTGGAAGCTTCTATGGTTGACGGTCTCTAGGAGACAGATAAATATCCATTAGATAATGTAAACATTCACATCACACTATAGAGTAAATGTAAAAGGGTTAGCGGGGTTCATAATTGAATGACTGCCATGGTAGATATACTTTGAGGGAAGAAAACATTTCACAGCAATTTCATTCAATATAAATCTCGTGCCCCAAGAATTTTTGAATAACACTAGAAAATGCTACAAAACATAGTCTCTAGGCTTCTCCTTTGTACTTATGATAAGTGGCAAACAACTGTTGTTGATGTAGCAAGGAAGCAAATGTGGTCCAATCATAAGAGGACACATGGAAGGTGGTAGGTGACATTCAATATATGATGATGTGGTATGTTGTACATATGACACATGGTAGGTATTTTTGGGATTACTGGGTGGCCAAGTGGGCCAATTCCAGGGGACACATGGCACCACTCACAAGGTGATACATGGCAGGTGACGTGGATGATATTTGGCATGTGGTGATTGGTACATGTGGAAATGAGGCCACAAGGCGTAGGAAATGAAAGAAGATTTAACAACCATAATTCATCATCACCAGTGAGATCAGAGGTTATGATTAATATTAGGTGAACAACATGTGTGAAGCTTAGTGAACCTACCTACATGTCATGGATCGAATGGATGAGAATAACTTGATTTAATAGTCCATATTTCCATCATGCTTTTTACATATGCAATGTTTATGTAACAGTGTTGGTTAAAAACTTAGGTAAAAATATATAAGACCACAGTTGATGGGACACATATTCCAAGCTAAATGGTGGTAAAAATATCATAGTGGCTATTCATTTCAATTAATATGACTAAGGAAATTAACAATGGCAATGGCTAAGGCTTTGGAAAGGCAAAATGGCATTTTTGGCACATTTATTTATGAAAATAATGGAAATTAGGAGAAAATGAAGGTGAAAGGTAACAGGTTGCATGTGAGGAGGAAATAGAAGAAAAATAATGGAAAATGAAAAAAATAGAGGCCTCATTGATAAAAAGGATTCTGAGGACCAGTTGGTAAGATTTTTATCAAGTTTTGCATGGGATCAAGAAAGGGAAAGAAGGCAAAGGGAAGAAAAGATCAAGCAAGGAAGAGAAAGATAAAGCAACTATAAAAATTTTCTTTGCAAGTATTGTTTTGTTTATGTGTTTTCCTTGCTAGATTTTGCATGCATGGTATTGCATGTGGTTCTTTTTCTGTTATGGCATGGGTTTTCTAGGTGTGACAGTGTTTTCAGCCTAGCCTTTCCATTTTTTGATAGTCATGGCATGATGGGGTTCTCATGTTTCGGTTGAGCTAGATTGTGGAATGGATTCAACGCTAAGTGAGGTGGATCTCCGAATGATAGAGCACATGGCCTAGTGGTCCCTGAATCAGATTGTGGATCATGGTAAAGCCACTGGCCTAGTAACCCCTGAGCCAAACTATGGTTTGTGTTTAAACCAAGATTGTGTTGCCTTGGCAGGCCTAGGAATCCTTTCCAATGAATGGCAGTATATATGGTAAAGACAAGAGCTAGATTGCTCTTTATTGGGCCTCGTAATCTCAAAATGGGATATGTGGTAAATCCTAGTGAGTGGGCCTCAGTTTAGGGCCTAGTCATCCAATGTTGGTTGTAGTAAAGCCTGAGAGACTAGGAGAGAGGAAAATTCCTCACAGTGTAGGTGGAGAAATCCGATGGCATCCATGCTTGTTTGACCTAGTGATCAAGTGGAGATCATGGTAAATCCTTTTATTACATGGTCATTATGTTGGTCTAGTGATATGGGATGGATTATGGTAAAGCCTAGTTTCTATTGATGAGGGTGAGTTGGTTTAGCCTCAAGATGCCATGGTGAGTTATTTTGGTTTGAGTCCCACATTCATTCTTGGAATATGGAACGGGGGTGAATGGTTGAAGAGAGATTTGGCTCAACCATTCTATAGTCGGGTTTAATGTGGTAGTCCCATCCTAGGTTTGGATTTTTCATTTCTCCTTGTATTTATATGAGTATTATACTCGCTTTTATGTGGATCATATGGTTGTGATTTTATTGGTATTTTTACTTCTATTATGTTGGTTATATATATGTTTTATGATGGTTGCTATGTATGGTTGTCATCATGTTTTTACTTGTAAATGAATGAACAATGTATCTATGGCCTAATAGATGATAATGCAACAAATGACATAAGGGAACAATGCTTCATAGCGATTATCAGATAAGTATGAGACCCCTATGCTTAAATCTATTGTTTACACCTCTAGATTGCATATTTGTGATATGTTTAACGAATTGCCTGTCATGGCTAGTAGGGGTTTGGTTAAGAGCTTGTTCAAGTATTTACTTTTGCATCATTTTTTCCCTGTTATCTTACTGTTCTAAAGGTGCCATTCAATTATGGTTAGTGACCTGGGCTCTGGGCCTAAAAAAGTGGCTCAAATCCCAAGGATGCTGGCACAACACTGAGAAAAATAGTCCTTGGATGTTGGCATGCCTTGTCATGAGAGCATCTAGAGCCTCCTAGATGCTTGGAGGCCCATAACATGGGAGCGTTTAGAGGTCAAGTGGTCTAAAACCTTAATGGGACCCAGGAGCTAGCTACCTAAGTGGCTGGGATGGTTCCTGGGAGTCCTGTAGTTGATGTGGAAGGTGGCTATGTAGTGTTTTCGTCAATTCCAATTCCTTAAGGTCACATAGGAAGTTGAATCATATCATAGTAGCCTCTCATCACATGTTTACCCCGGTTCGCCAATTACCTGGATAGATGTGGGAGGAGGGTGTTATAGAGTGGTATCAGAGTGGGTTGCACTCTCTTTAGGTCATATCTGATACCACAGACTGGTATGAGAGCATGGTTCACCCCTCGAACTAGATGGGTGGTGTGTTGGGCATACATTCATGTCGGTTGCATATCAGGGAAAATTTTAGGGGCTAATATTCGTTGGTGGGCTAATTTTCTATACTTTTTTCAAAACAAAGATTCGCTAATTACCATTTTTACTAAAAATCGTTCGCCCAAATTTTATAGTATGAATTTATTTTATCCTAAAAATCGCCAAAAAATTATATAGAGACTATATAAAATAATTACAAATTTGAATATTTCTCCAAAAATATCTCCAAACATTTTATAGAGTGCGTATTATGGACTAGAGGGATTCACCAAGGTTTCTAAACTTTAATATAAATATCCATCCTTAAAATTTTCCTTGTTGTATATGTGTTCCTTATGCTTGTATTCCATGTGCTTGTTGCATTTTCATGGTGTTGATCATGGTCATAGTGATCTCACCATGTGAAGGTTGATGGTGTTGTTGTGGGATGTGTCATCATGAGTGTATGGTTGTATATGAATTTGTTATGCATGTTAGTGTCCATATGTTATTATGCATGCATGTTCATGTTTATGGTTATGCATGTATGGTAGGTCAAACATGCATTATGAGGTCATGGTATGCATTTTAGGTCACCATGATGATATTGGTACGTTATGATGCCAATTCGGTGGCTGAAATATAGCAGGAGATGTAGATCATCAAAGTGAAGTTGCAACATTGGACCTTGAGGCAAGAGCATGTCATTATACAAGTTTGTATGATGGGCATGTAGGTATGTAGGTTAAGGATTGTTATATTCATTATGGTTATGTGTATGCCTTTCATTCTATTGATGTTATGGTTACATACATGATAGAGGCTAGTCGATTAGTCTAGTCATATGCACATGTGTGAGATAGTCATGAATGATAGTAACTTCTTGTTGTATGCATTGCTATTGTTGTTTTATGTTAGATAGCTTGATGATTATGTTATATGTTCTTGATGAGTATTTTATGTTGTTGATGAACATGATATATAACTTGTTGTTGTTATATGCTAGTAACTTGATAATTATGTTTATTACATTAAGGTCTTGATGGTTATATGTATCATACTAAGTTGGATTGGTCTATGCGAATGGTTACAGTCATGAAATTCAGGTATGAGTTAATATGTTTTGATATTATGTCATACTAATATAGAATGACTATGCAGATGTGATTATTATGTATGAATGATAAATGTTTATGAGATTATGATGTGGACATATTAGCTAATGACTATTATGGATATCATGACCTTATTTGTGGTTGAGTTGATATGTTGTGAAGTTATATCATGCTATTCTAGATTGATTGTGTAGACAATATCGCCTCCCCTGAGATACATTAAGGTATGAACTTGCTTATGCCATCTACTTTGTGCTTGATTGTTTAATTACTAACGTCTATTTGACATTTGAGTGTTTGGTGTCTATTATGTTGTCTAGTTCATTTATTTAACATGGTATGTTTGCATGTTGGTTGGATGTTTGATGAATTGCATAATATGAGTATGTGTTCAAATGATCTTGTTTTAAGATGATTGTTATGTACTAACACATATGTGTTGAGACACTTGATACGTACTTGAGTGTGGTAGGTGACAATTATAGCATTATGTCTAAAGACTATGAGTTGACTATGGATTATGACATGATTGTTAGTCTCGGTAAAGGTTTATTTCAAATTGATAGATATTATTGTCTTGATATTTGGAACATGTGGGTGACATGTGTAAACAGCTGCATGAAACATGCTTGGTATTAGTGTGACAAGGTAACAATTGATGTGTTTATATAACTAATAGTTGGGTGATGTGGAAGTACATAGTAAGCCTCGATTGCAACAAGGTAAAAATGTAAAATAAAGGATTTGGACAAGAATTCCTTTGGCTATGTTTGGAAACCCTAATTCCAAATGAATGAGTTCTTTGCATATAGGAAGCCTTCTTAACTTTGATTTTTCCTGACATTATGCAGATATGTGCTATATTTATGAACATGTATTTGATAGGTAAATCAACTAGTTTCTAGTTATAGCTAGATATGTCAAAGGATTGGAGTCCCTTGAGAGATGACTTGGATGTGTTCAGTTGAAATCAACATGCTTGATACAAGGAGATGAGGCAACTAGTATGTTGTTATGTTTATTTATACACTGACAGTTATGTGGTAACGACAGTATGATGTAAGGGAATGCATGGAAAAGAAATTGCCATGGAATCTTAAAGAAGGATCAGGTTGAGCTTTCCCTTGGAAGCAATCAAAACCATGGTGATTGAGTCATGGTGTCTTTTGTTTGTCTTATGCATTTGGTATTTTGGCGATTTGTTATGCTTGATTACGGTTTTGTTTGCGTCTAGTGTATGGCCATACCACTTTGTTTGTGATGTCATATTACTATTCGTTTTCATGGTTTTCTCTTGTTTACTTCTTGTTCTTTCATTTTATGTTTTGATTCTTGGGTATTGGTTGGGAAAAGAGGAAATTTATTGGAGCTCCAGGAGGTTTGAATGAAACCCAATAGGTAAGGTAAGACCTGGATGAAGCTCGGTGCATGTATAAGGGAATTTGAACATAAGAATATGACAATCGGTTAGATTGGTTCGGTCCATTGGTGTAAATTGATAGTGGCAATACAGTCATGAGAAAGGTAATAGGAAAGGTGAAGTAAATGGATCTGGGCCATAAGATGCCTTGGCTATGTTGGGAATGATTGTTCTCAATGATTGTGCATGGTGTTGACAAATAAAGGGAGTTCTCTTAACCTAGACATTGTGTTATCTGGTAATTATGTTATGATCATGATTATGCTGATGTTTATATATGTACACATGTATATGCATGTGTGTATATATGTTGTTGTCTGACAAAATCATGATTGTTTTAAGCTAATGTTTACGTATATGTATCTATGTATCTATGTCACTGTCTAACAGGGTTACAAGGATTATTATTATGGAAGAATGATTTCTTATGTAGGTGTTATAGCGCCATTTACCACTCGTGGTATATATGATGCTTTGTTTATGGCCTAGGGCTACCCCTCATTCCAGACTTGGTCCAAATATATAAAAAACAATGTTTTATTCCCTATACGCTCCTTTTCCTTGAGCTAAAAGCATGTACACGCGGGTCGGTCAATACCCAATCCGTATATATGTATTAAAACACTTAAAAAAATAGATTTCCTTAATTTTGGGTGGAGTTCACAAGTTTTACCTGTTGATTACCTCATATTCCCCATGGCCCAACTATTTCCCAACTAAAAAACTAATTGGGAGAGGTATAAATAGACCTCTATGGGAAGGCCTTAAGGGAGAGGACAAGAGATAGAGTTATTATACTGAGATTATCCCTTACTGAGTCTCATGAATCCCTGTGCCTCATGCACTTCCCCAAGCTTCAGGAAAACCTTGTTTCCTTGATTATAAATATCCTTCCTTTTTCTTGAGATATCATGGTGTTGGTGATGGAAGAATATTGTTGAACGCTAGGATAGGACGAATATGGAGGACGGTTCTGCTTGGAGCTAGAGAAAGACTCAGGTGAATTATCTCCATGTTATTTATTGCTTACTGCAATAAAAGAAATGCTGTCTTGTTTCCGAAATTAACTATGTCTATTCATCAAATTATGTTTCAATTCATATATGAATGTCATTTTGATGTATGATCAATCATTTGTTTATATGATATAAAGTCAATTTCGTGAATATGCTTTACTTCTATACTATTATGTATGTTCGAATTGAATGATTTTCAGGTTTGAAGAACATCGGGAGTTGCAGAGGGTCTGAACCCTGCGGGACATACTCGAATGAAGGAAATCCGAGTAAGGTCACTCTTACATAGTTTGATCATATTAACATCTTGCCTGAGATGCTTGAGTATTTCTTGTTGTATTTCGCTTCTACTTTATTGGGGTTCTAACCCAAAGCCCTAGGGTGCTTTCAACTCAAACAGAATTGGTGACTCCACTAGGGATAACAATCTTGTTATTCTTGGTTTGGGTTGTTCATTCTCAATCAGGGATCAGTCTTTAGTTTGCTTGTGGTTACTGTCTTATTTGGTCTACTAGAGTCCCAAGCCTCAAGTCTGATCTTTTGGATCAGACTTTATTTTTTATTTTTTCTTGCAAAGCTTTGTATACACTCTTTACTTTGTTTATAGTCGTGTATACACGCTTTTTTCTATAAAGTGAACTCACATATACGCGAGTTTCCTATGTTAGGAGCACATGTGCACACCTCTGTGTTTGCACACAGTCGTGTATGCAAATTTTTGCATTGTTTTTTCAAATCTTTCAGCCCAGATAGATTTGTTGCCTTGTCTTTTCAGTCTTTGTGTGGTCAATTGCTATCTGAAGAATTTAATTATTCTGCAAGCTTACTGTTTCGAAGTCTCTTCCTCATTGAAAAGATTTTGCCTAGGTTTGCTTCTTTAGCGAGTTTTTAATTTGTATTTTGGCACACAAGACTTTGTCCTGAAGTTCTTGATTGTTCTAGTCCTCCAGAACACGAGATTTTTTTCAATTTCAGTGTCAAGCTCAGATTTCAAATCTACTTACTTTTCTCTCCTTTGTTTTGTGGCCTCATATCTTTTCTTTCTTTTTGAAAGTCTTTTTGACGATTTTGGAAGTATTTCTTTCCTGGCTTCTTGGTCAATTTGTCAAACTCTTTGTTGCTATTTGGGTCGTTTTGCTCAAGTTTTTGTTCATTTTCGAGTTTGTAATTTGCAAAGACTCTTTGTGCTCTTTTTTCGATCTTTTGAGTTTTAGTAACATTTTGGTGATTTCAAAAATTTGTTTTGGTTGCTTCTTTAAAAAAGAAAATATCTCAAAAAACTTTGTTTTTCTTTTTCTTTTTCCAAGGTTGGTTTATGGTTTCTTTTTGTTGTTGAAAGTGAATTGTGATCTTTTGCAATTTGTCCTTCTTGTTTGGAGAGAATTTTGTGTTCAAAATTTGTATCCTCTTCAATACTTAAGTTGGCTCATTGTTAGTTATAAACAATTTCTTTTGCTTTTTGAGTGTTATTTTGGATCTTGCATCTCCATTATATCTTACATTAGGGTAGTTTGCATTGTTAACACATTCGTAGTCTTTTAGTTTTTGGGTATGTGAAGTGTGTTTCAAGAAAAGAAGAGAAAAATACTTTTCTTTGTAGAAGTTTCATAGAACCCGTATAGAGATCTCTTTTCATCGAAGAAAAAATGACTGCATTCATGTAGTTGTTTTTCATTGATTTCTATTGTGTCATACAAACATCATTGATTTCACTCCCATATTTATCCTTGACTTAAATAACAACCATTAAAACCAAGAGATTAATTAAAATAAATGATCCAAATTGGATCCATGAAGATTATCAAAGTGCCATGACTGTATTAAGACAGGACAGACTTCAAATTTATGAACACAGAGCAATCAGGAAGACCTATGGACAGTGGCAGATTGCAGCCAGCAAGGAACAACGAGGGCCTCGATCAAAGCGCACTGACCGAGGTCCATGGAGTCCGCGCAGGAGGCAAATATGGCACTTGGGAAGCTTGAATCAAGAAACGAAGGCCATTTCTAATGCACTATTAATGCTTACACTAGGCAAAACCCTTCGAGAAGGAAAGGCCCCAAGCTCTTAGTCGCATGGGAAGCCGAGAAACCATGGGGAAAGTGCTAAGGCGAAAGACGGGACTCGCGCTCCAAAACCAGTGGTATATTGTGGGCACCCTTGGGTGGTAAGTGGATTTGGCTGAAACCGAGCGATTCCATTCATCGCACGACGCATGTCTAGCAGATGAGAGACAAAACCACCTCTCATCGCGTGCTAATGGTTGAGAAATTCAACCACGTAAAATGAGCGAATAACGTAGGATCTGGGGGCTCCAGATCTGACGGCAAAGATTGCACCCGATGGAGAAACTAGATTTGATAGGGGAATTAAGCCGCGACGTAAAGAAATTTGAAGTCCAATCTGACCACTAAGTTGGCGGATGAGTCATTCCATAGTGTAACTAAATTACCGAACCAACGAGGAAGAGTTGGCGCAGTTCGTGAGAGGAAAAGTGGCCACTTTGTTGTGGACAATGGCGATGACATAGAGGCAGGGAACTCCAAACGAACAATAGCAGGCGATCTGAAGGGGCGGAAGAGGAATCAAATAGTCATGAGATAGATTGGCTTTAAGCCATGAATAGATAGAGAACAGGAAGAAGAAGAAGAGAACGAAGACAGAGAGAGCGAGAGAAAAGAAGAGACAGTGAAGCAAAAAGTAGAAAACAGAGAGCCAAGCTAACCTAAGGCAGCATCGAGCAGACAGAAATATTGAGAGGTTCAAGTAATCCTTGAGAGGATCTGTCGGGAATTGAGCACCACATTGGGCTTCTCCCATTAAAGACTAGAGAGGTCAAGTTCTAGTAAGGAAAAGAGTCTGTGTACTCTAGTGGCTTGGGGGATCCAAGAACCACCCTACCAAACATTATCTGTTTTGGGAGACTCAAATTGAGCTCCTCTCCTCATTGTAAATCTTTGCTTTAAAGACACAATAAAAGAAGGCCACCACTGAAAGCTGGACCAAAGACATAGCCCTGGAGGATAGGGTGAACTCCTTATTAATTTGCTATGTTCTTGTATTTTCTTACTATGTTTCTCCTATTGTTTTCAATTCTTCCAGTGTCTGTGTATTTTGCAATGTGATCGATTTGTTGCCTAAGATAACATAGACACACACACTAGCACATGAGTCTGTAATACCTTCATTTATTAATTAAGTAACTGAGATCACTCATGAGTGATTTTCAGATCAAGTGGTATCAGAGTTTTAGGCTATTAAGGTTAGACAAGCTTGTGTTGGTTTAGCTATTGAATGCTAACTAGATCAAAGCTCAAATTAGGAGAAGGAGAGTTGGACAAAAATAATCCTGAGATTAGGAGAGTCTATACTTAGAAGACAATGTCATAGGAAGGTTCTATGGGGCCAGACCCTCAATTCATAAATATTTTCCTACCCATAAAGTCCATGGTAGAAGAAATGTATAGGGACTTTAGAAAACATAAGGATGAAGATTCATCAGGCTCTAAGCAAGACAAAGGAGAAGATGAGTCACATTCCCATGACCACTCAAAAGGCAAAGGGAAAGAGGAAATATTTCTCACACCCCCTGATAGCCCTAAAAAGAAAGCATCTTGGATCAAACTAGATGTTAAATTTGATTTACCTATATATGATGGAGAGTTGAATGCAAAAAAGCTCGACAATTGGACTAGACAAATTGTAATTTATTGCAGAGTGTAGAATATCAACTCAGACAAGAGCAAGATTCAGCTGGCAAGCCTACGCCTTGGAGGCACTGCCTTGGTTTAGTGGGAAGGCAAAACCCAAGCTGACATGAAAAGACATGGTAAGACCATCTCTGTCTAGAGTGAATTTGTTTCTGCAATCAAAAAGCAGTTCTATCCATTGGCCTACATGCAGCAAGCCATGATGAGTTGGAAAACTCTTCGAAATTTGAAAGGGAAAAGTGTGCAAGGGTACACTCAAGAATTTAGAAAGAGAGCATTGATTCTAGGAATCTCATTAGACTCACCTGAGACTCTGTTGAAGTACATTGGTGGTCTACACAGCTACATGAGGCACACCATCCTCATGTTTAGTCTCACTAGTATAGATGAGGTATATGTACAAGCTACTCATCTAGAAACTAGAGGAAAGAATGGAAGTCCAGAAGTTGGGGGATCATCCCAACCCACTGCAAGCAAGAATAAGGAGAAAAGAAAGCAGAAGTGGAAAGCAAGGAAGGCTAATACTGCACAGAAAATCAAGGCTTCATGCACTCACTATAAAAAGGATGGGCATGATGATGAGAATTGTTGGATTTTGCATCCAAAGTTGAGACCTAAGAAGTTTGAAGGCAAGAATAAGAAGACTATAGCAACTATTAAAAAAGATTTGGGGTCAGACTCAGGAGGAGAAACAACCATTGCAGTCACAAGTATAAGAGGTAAGAATTCTGAAGCATCTACTATCAATTCTGCACAATCTAATATTGATGAAGAAAATGAGAGAAAAAGACATGAGCTTTTCCATATTTGAGTTATTTCCAAACATCAAAAGATTGATACTTTGTTTGATAGTGGCTCACAAGTAAATTTAATTTCTGAAGCAATTGTCAAGAAGTTGGGATTAGCAAATACACCTCACAAGAAACCATACCCATTAGGATGGTTAAATGATAAATCACAACTACAAGTGACTAGACAGTGCAAACTCAGGTTTTATTTTGGGTCAGCATTTGTAGATGAGGTTGAGTTAGATATAATTCCTTTGGATATATGTGGAATTGTTTTAGGAAGTCCTTACTTGTATGATAGGAAAGATATTTTCTATAGAGCTGAGAACAAGTATCTACTTTTCAAAGATGGAATCGAATACTTTGTAAGAGCTCATAAGCTCAAGAATAATTATACTCTCATAAACTCAGGGCAGATGAAAAGAATGATAAATTCATGCAAACAATTCTTACTAATGGTTGTAAAGGAAAAGAAACCTGATAAAACCAATGTATTTGAGGACTATAATGCTAAACAGTAAGCTAATTTTGAAAAGGTTGTTTCAGAGTATGATATCTTGTTTCAAGAACCTAAAGGTCTTCCACCCAAAAAGGAAATAGTGCATGATATTATTTTGCAACAAGATGCTCCACAGCCTAACACTGAAATGTATAGGTTGTCCGCTTTAGAGAATGTTGAAATCAAGTAGCAGGTGCAGGAGTTGCTCGAGAAGGGGTTCATCAAACCTAGCACATCACCATGTGGGTCACCAATCATTTGGTGAGAAATAAATATGGCTCGTGGAGAATGTGCATTGATTACCGAGCACTAAATAAGATAAAAATCAAATATCTTTATCCCCTTCCTCGCATAGATGATCTTTTAGATCAATTGAAAGAAGTTGTTTATTTCTCCAAGCTAGACTTGCACAGTGGATACCATCAAGTCAGAGTTGTAGAACAAGATGCATGGAAGACTACTTTTAAAACAAAGCAGGGATTGTATGAGTGGTTGGTTATGCCTTTTGGGTAAACTAATGCTCCTGCTACTTTCATGAGATTAATGAATGATGTACTCAAACCTTTTCTTGATGATTTTTTTATTGTGTATCTGGATGACATTCTGATATTTAGCAAAACGTGGGAAGAACACTTAAAGCATGTTAAGCAGACACTA